>JAPVCE010000034.1:2065833-2229743 GCA_029606265.1 Paecilomyces dactylethromorphus
GTGAAATTAATCACATTCCCCAGGCAAGAGAGCACAAGAACTTCATAGACGGGTGATAAATAGTTCGGCCACAAAAGCGGATTCTGCTGCTGAGTCTTTTTTACAGTCGAAATGGGGATTTCGGTCCGCATACTCGATAATGCCCTCGTTTCCTTCAATAGACTCCTCCCTTCACCACCCAGTATGTCAGCTTTCGCACTAATTCTAGACCCTAAAGGGCTATCAAATTACCAAATTTAGTGGCTGCTTCGGCCATACCGACTGTTACACTGAGCCCGGTTGGTCGGTGCTAACAAAACCGCGTTAAATCGATGAGTATATTGCCATGTATTCAACAATTACCTTGGTATAGTCCAATGAAACAACTCCCCAAACCTGATGAGAGTAAAAAAGATAGATTTTGGATCGCCACTGATTCTCATTCTCTGAAGACAACTTTATTGTGCAATGTTGTTTAGTTGGTATCACATTTCTACAATTCGGACTGGCACTGATAAATGCATATATTCCACAGGAGTAGTCGGCATGAGAAGTCTACTTCAACTGGTCATGGGAATTTTTCCTTCAATGCGTGCCCAGTTGTCCGCAAGAGTGAGAATATCTTCCCATCATCCATGAGCCCAGCAGTTCTCTCGCAAAACGTGGCTTCACCATCAAGGAGAGAGTGCAACAAGCGTGGCTGAACGGACAGATCACGTATTGCTTCGATACGGCAAATAACGGTTTCGCAAAACAGAGGCTGAAGTTCATTATTCCAAAAGTATGGGACATTTGGGTGATACGCGGAACGAACTTTGCTCACAGTGAAGGAGAAAGATAAAAATGACTGCACCGCCGCCAACCGGGGATTGGTCAGCTACAACGAAGACAGAACAGTCCTCACAACACGGAGACTCAGCCTACTACCTGGCAAAGACGGAGTCAATGACCCTTGACATATCAGATGGGATCGGCTCCGGCTCCGCCGTGAACAATGTAGCACATGAGATCAGACACGCCTGGGGGTTGCTTCACCAGCATCAACGGCGTTTTTATACTAGATATTCCCTTTGGCCTCGATTGACCATCCATAAATTATGTATATCTCCGTATTCGGTTATATAGCATGTATTATGGTGAGGGGTTGTCCACCTGACATGACTTCACTTGGGGGAAATGTCAAGCACGTTGTCTGAATCCTTCGATGATTGTCGAACAATAAAGGTCGAGCAATCAAGAATCCGTTCCTTAATCGAGGATTAATCAACTAGGCTGTGACTATGGAGGTGAGGGGTGATTCACAATCTCATTATCGTATTGGTGTGGATATTCTTTTTCTCGCCGTCACGACTGGCACATATGTGGCTCAAGCTCAGTCAGAACCATGTCATCCTCGTAGACAGAGGACGACTGTGTTAATCTCACCTCTGAGGTGAGTATTGCTACATGGTAAATTTCGACTTTTTCCTTCTTGTTATTATTTTGCTTTGGATATTTAACGGAGGGGAAATTTGTGCATCGCGACCACTAGTCAGATCACGATGACCACAACGATCACAAGTGGGATTAGTGGAAGCGAAATCGACTAGTAGAAAATCGAGGATCGACACTGGATAATTTTTCATTAGCATAATCAGCCCACCTACTGTAGATATTCCTAAAAACATTATACCAGGGACCTTACATAATACAAACATCCGTGGGATTCCACTCAGATTTACTTAATGTCCACCTACTCTGCGCATCCTCCTTCTTCTTAAAGTAGGGATACCATTCGTGCTGTACACACAGATCCAAATAAACCCATTCTCGACTCTTTGCAAGGGTCTCCCATGGGGCCAGAAGCGCGTCCAGATTCTTGTCCCTTGTCGTCACTGGAGAGATGTCCCAGGGATTCAGGAGCATCGTCAGGCGCAGCCGACGCACATTCCGGAACGTATGATGGAAGAGCTCAAAGAATGCTGGGTAGACATCTGTCCAAGTTCCAGTGATTTCGGGAAGCTCTTTGCGACATTCGTTGGACCCAATCCAGATATCCATAGCTGTGATGAGAGAAGTGTAGTCCGGCAAAAGAATCCTGGACATGTGAAAGGGCGTGTCCAGCCTAGTTGCCATATCGAAGACGTTGGTGCTGTAAAGAATTGGAACTGCTTCTTGGTAGCTGTTGATTGTGAGCTTCTGTAAACCATCGAGGGACAAAACTAGAGAGTGACGAACGCAATTTGACAAGACCTCAACCAATCGACACCCATAATCTTGGTCCCAGCCGGCGCAGTCGTCCATCCAGAGCGCTCTAGGTCATCGATATTATCACATAAATGAGAGAAACATTGACCATAGAATGGATCTACCGCAAATGAATCACCCTCCTGACACACGTAATGACACCATTGCCAGTAATGCCTGTGCCGCTTTTTATTCGGCCGGAACGGCGACGGCCCCTTGAACGCATGTGCAATATGCACGCGTCGTCCGCCAAGAAGTTCCACATAGATCATCTCCCTGATTTCAAGCGGGAGCTTGAAGAAGTGGCTCTGGTGTTGGGGATTGCATGGGTGGGCACCGAGCTTGAGCTGGCGTTCTTCTGGTGGCGGAATAGGCAGCTTCCACTTATTAAAGAGATCGCCGTTGATCTTGCAAGTGGAATCGGAGATCCCTATTGCTTCTGGCTGTTCGGGATCAGGATAGTCTTCATCGTACTCGTTTTTTCTGTTGAATAATTTGGAAAGGATGCCGGGGGCCATTGTGGTTGCTAATTCTACCGAAATTCCATGAGTAGATCGGGAACGGCGGGTTGGCGGTTTTTTTATAGCTGAACACCCCCGACTAGCGCTCTCATCAGGCAGCAGCTATATTGGCAGTAGAACTAATTCTCACGAGAACCTTTGTTTTATATTCTATGTTTCTTCTCCCTGTCCACTTTATCTATTTACTCGTCAACTAGCACATAGCGGTAGCGCCTCACCCGCCTCCATATCCATAATCGCCTTATTAGCGCCCTTTATCGGGATATTCCCCACTCACGGGCGGGTGCTCCAAGGTGGCCCCATGTGTTTTTTAGAATAGCCTATCAAAAGTTGGCTACACTCATTCCCTTAGACACTATGTTGATAGCCTTTTGTATACAATTACACCAGACTGGTAACAATGTCATCTTACTGATTAACATTGGGTGAACGTTTGAAGCGGACCCTATGAATTGCCAAAGAAATATGGCTATCAGGAGTTGACAGTTCGGTAAATAACGGGAACGGCAGCAGGTGGGAAATGGTGGGCTGATTGTTATCTTTGCTATCCTACCTTTAGTTACCAGAATTCCTTAATCAGCATGTTTCCTGTAATTCCTTTTCTGCTTTTATTTCTTTTCTTTTCTTTTCTTCCACACCACTTCTCTTCATTTTCTTTATTTAAGTCCCACCCTCTCACCCTCTATATCTTTGTTTTGTTTTAGATTCATATTCTCTCTTCCTACCAGTTCTAATTCCCTCCTCGCTCCCTCTTCACCAGTACACGCAACCAGTATTCTACATGTCCTATTAACCACACCTGATCATTTTACAATTTCCCATCTCTTCTTATGTACCGCGCTGATTGCCATTTCAATATGAAACATCGGTCTAGACATGTAAATATTTACATTTACTTTAAATTAACAGTACAGTAAATGAGTATTTAAAGTAGGCACATCCGTCCTTCAGGACCGGCGGTTTTAGATGCAGGAAAAGAATCAAACAAGGTCTTCATAAGTAGTCCTTCGTCAGATTTAAGATTCATATTTTTTTCCAGAGTGTCTTAGAATGGGTTAAGCTATTCTGATTACAGAGAAAATAAGGATTCTGCGCGGAAAGTAATCAGGAATGACCTCGTTCCAGAGAATCTTCGACCCTTTTAGCAGGGTAAAGGCCTTTTGAAAGAATGTCCGTATAGTACAGATTATTAGGATGTAGGTTATTTGTCTAATTAAGGATTATATATGACTTTAACGTCCTCTTACCCTCGGAATTCTAGCTTTCAAGTAAGCTGGTAGTGGTTATCTAGGGCACTTTAAATAGTCAAATACAGTTGCTATGCTTTTGTGCTTCAGGATCCGACAGAAGAACTTTCCTTGTCAATAGTTTGGGGTGCTGGGTGTTTTTTCTTGAGTGTCAGAAGAGCGAGTGATACGAGTGATGGTGGGATTGGGAGTTTGTTAGTTGATGCGGAGATTTAGGCTAGTCATAATATTCTACTTCGTGACTTAGAACTTTCATACAGGTGGGAGGTTTATTATTTATTGTCAGAATTGTCATTGCTTTTCATGGAGCTATCTCATATCAGCGAACTATATATTATATGTGGAGTTGGCAGTCCTCTTATCCAGTCCGTTAGATTCGTATACGTAACGTTCGTGAAACCTAGCCAAAAAGAATGATTGAATGGCGAGAATGTTGATGCCATCGTTCACACAGCGTTAGTAGATTCCTCGTGCTCGTGTGGAACTGTGGTGTCAATCCTTCTTCTCGCCGTAAATAAGCCCGAGACGCCCCTCTCCTGGTTGCGACCCAGCCAGGGCTTGAGCGCTTCTCCCAGGACGCTAAGGCCCAGGTAGTATATCACCTGGCCAAGAATGATGAGGACAAAGGCAATAGGGTACATCCAGTGTATGCGATAGTGAAAGACCTTGATTCCGATGCAGATATTCCAGAAGTTTCCCGTCAGAAGAGAGATGTTGAAGAAGGCGGCTGAAGAGAGTCGATACATGATGGGAGCCATGATGTAAAAGAGCGACAGACAGAGAGTGTAACCGACCAAGTAGCCGCCGACCTTGCCGTTCCAGACTGCATCGCGGAATGACTGACGGTCGAAGATGCCAGCTTGGGCACCTATGATGATCATGCCGAAAAAGGAGAGCTGGCCGATCACCTCGTACATCGGTCGCGTGCTAACGAAGTATTCCTCTGTTGTGTTGGAAAGACCATAGAAAGTGGCAGCTATCAAAGCGAAAATATCTCCCTTGACCTGGTTGCCGCGCGAGACGTTGCCGCCATTGGAGCCGGTGATGTGATCGGATGCGATGAGCATACCCATGCCGCCAATGCAGATTAAGATACCGCCGATTTGCGCCCAGTGGTAGCGCACATGCAAGAAAAGGAAGGAGAGGACGACGACCACCACGATGGCCCAGAAGTTGATCAACTGAGCGCTGAGAATGGTGGTGTAACGGTATGCCAGAACGATAAAGTAGTTACCTTCTACGTCAAAGAATGCAAATATAATGTCTATATCATGCATGTCAGCGTTGAACCCATCGGTAGAATCAAATGTCTTCTTGGAAAAAATAGTTTGCCATTCTGATCGTCAATGGAAGGGTGTGCGATCTTACATTTCCAGCCGTCCTTGAGCACAAGTCGAAGCCAGCCCTTGATGCCGTAACGGTAAATGGTGTATGGCGTGAAAATTAGAGTCAATAGAACGTAATTGAGAAATGACTGAAATGCAGGGATGGAGGTTCCCTCATTTCCAAGGAGGGTGGTGAACGTGCTGGTAGCCGTGTTCGTAATTGCCAGAGTCTGCCTGTAGGATGTCATGAGACGCATTAGCCATCGCATCTCATACGCACTTTGCAATTCATGAATTGACCGGATACCCACCCCAGAATCAAGATTATATAGAATTCTTTTGTCGTAAAGTATGCCAGGAAGCCTTTCTTTTTGGTATCGATGAGGTCTGCGGCGGGCACCTCTGATACGTCATGACCATTACCATCCCCCGCTGCTGCTCCTCCTTCATGGGCTTGAACAGGCGACGCCTCCGAGGAAGCAATATTTTTCTGATCCGCCGGCTGTGCCTGGATCATAATGTCCTCTTTCTTGTCGAACATGGTGTCGCCAATTAGTGAGGGGTCAAGGAGGGGTCGTTCAGAGCGCAGGGCTGGAATGGGGAGCTTTGGAGGGCCGAAGTGAGCGCAAAACTCCAGAAGTCGCTCGCCCTTGGTTGCGTTTCTTCTCTGAGAAAAAGATGCGAAATTCTTCAGAGAGAATTAATCGCCAGGAAGAAGACGAGATGGAAATCGAGAGAAAAGAAACGGACGGGCGCACAGAGCCCTGCTCGGCGAAAAAAAGCAAAAGACTTGGATGTCCCGCGTGGAAGCTGGCCGATGTCACCTTGCCCGATTCGGACGACGGGGGCGGGCGCCGAACCATATCGATAAGGTCTCCCCGGCTTGGCGGGGTCCAGATCTCGTGGCACAGCACCAATCATCGCCCGGCGGTAGGCCCCGTTCGCTTAACTGGCGAGCGTAGTGGCATCGTTTGGAGGCCCACAATCCACCAACGGTGGTCCCCGTGGGAGAATAAGGTATTTTCCCGAATAGCTACGGAAAACACCTACACATGGCCCCAGTATGAGATTGAATATGGCAGGATAAAATAAAACTGTGGCAGGTGTCTCATAGCATATGATGTTCGGTTTGTCATCTTCCCCAGGACGTGTCCTGCGGAGTTGATCAAACTACAGTGTATATCATGATTCCCACAACGTTGACAAGGATGAACACCACCCAGAAGTCAGATAACGATCAGCTTTAGGAAACTTGATCATCGGTCCATTTTAAAAAAAAATAAAGGCTACAAGAATATCAAGATATTGCTTCAAGTCCAGGTTTTAAAGGTAGTCCTACATACATTGAGTCTAGGGGACAGGCTATGTCGGCACTGGGACAAACTCTAGTAAAGTAATGGCTCTTTTTCTTGCTCATGAGAACTGTTATGGATGATTCCTACTCAGTTCAATTCTGCAAAGAGGCCGTTTGGAGATGTTGAGACAACGGGAAAAAACGATCTCTGTCGATCATGCACATTGCTGCCGCATCTTTGGTCATCGATGTCGTCACGTCTTACCACCCAGAACCAGTATGCATTTTGATCAGCACTAATAAAAGTAAACATTGGTGAGCCATGATATCATGCCAGTTCCAAATAATATTATGCTATCAATGGCAACTAAGGGGTCTGTAACTGATATCGGCTGGTATTCTAGTTAGGACCGATATTCGCTACAATGGCTCTGTAGGACCTTGATCAGTGTGCGATTGGATACCAACCCCCCGGACCGGGAGAGATTACTGCAGCATGATAAGCATAACCTTTCCTATTTGAGATATTCGCCATCAGAGCTGGTGTGAGATGCGTATACTAGTATGCGATTGCCATCGGGCTCCACTGGAGACGCTTGTCGCATGTTCCGGGTCTGACCCACGAAGCAGACTGCAAAGCATGCACTGCGCCAGATCTGCATGATGAATCCGGAGTGTTTTTCAGGCTCGTTAGTTTCGAGATTTGTTTCTCCGTGGGTGTGGATTTTCAGATGATGATGGTTATAATGATGATGTATATGCTGACATATAGACACCGTCTGGAGGGACCGCATCAAGAGGAGTCTTGGTCTCTCAAAACCCAAGGTCGATGGCGCTATTTGTATCAAATGGACAACAGATGCAGACAGCCAATGAGGTCCCTTCATTTCCATTCCATAGCGACTGTGCTGTACCTGCGTAGAGTTTGGGACGGCAAACCCGAGGCCTTCATCGGGCCAGGCGATCTCCGGCAGCTCCAGGCCGAACCAGAGAAGCAGCTGAACTCTAGAGGATTACTGTACACCGCCCCCTTTTTTAACTAGGGACTTTAAGTAAGCTTCCTGGCTGAGCAGCGCAAAACCCCCCAAGCCTTCAAGCTCCAGACCCCTGACCGAGAGCCCAACGAACCTCTGTGGATGCACGTCATCTCAGCCTCATCTCCCACCAAACCAAAACAAAACAAAACAAAAAAAGAAAAGCGGTATCCATCTCAGCCTTTTTCTAGACGCCCTCCATCGCGACTCTGCGGATCTGCCATCCTCAGGCGACTGTTCCCATCGTCCATCGACCGGCGGTGGTGCTTGTTTCATCCCAGCGCCGATCGGGGTGTATCGTTCGCCGCCCCCTAAATCTGGCCTCCCTTCCCCGCGTGTGGCTAATACAGGAACGAATCGCTGGCTTCCCCGGTCGCGTGTACCTCGTCAAATTTCTGCGCGCCTAGACTAAACAGCGACGACGACTGCCGAGGCGTCAGGTGGCCGGACCGACGCCAGGATCATCATCTTCCCGACTCATACCTGCCGCGCCCCTCTACCTGCCCGTGCGCGAACGAAAAACTTCTTTTGAAGAATCCTGGATTCTTACCGCTGCGTTGCGGCTCTCCTCGCGCCGGTGCACTCGCGCAGAGCTGTCCCGGAGTGACGAGACCGCCTCTCCCTGTCCCCGTACAATGGCACTGGCGGTCGCGTCGCCCAACGATCGGAAGCGGGTCAAGGTCTACGAGCTCAGAGATAATGACTGGTTTGATAGAGGGACCGGTTTCTGCACCGGGCAGATCCTGGATGTAAGTCTCGATGCGATCGTGATGGGCGCGCGGCCTCGTTGCGATTAGGCGCCAGGTCGCGAGATCCTGCGACGGGTGTTTCGCGCCGTCCATGGACCTTCATCACGGACCTGCTGACCGCGAATTTCTGTCCAGGACGAGCCCCGGATATTTGTCGAGTCGGAAGATCAACCGGAACGGATGCTCTTAGAGACCAGGATCTCAAAGGATGATGCATATCAGAAACAACAAGGTCCGTCGTGATGAGTGTGGTACCGCTGCGGCAATGAATCGCTGATTCCTGTGTGATGACAACAGAAACACTGATCGTATGGACGGAACCCAATGGCACGGATATGGCATTGAGCTTCCAGGAGGCGGAAGGCTGCGCGGCCATCTGGTGAGTCCGGCAGATGCGGTGGTTTTCGTGTTGGGACCGCTACTGACCGTCTATTCTTCCGTGAAGGGATTTTGTGAATAGCGTGCAGCATCATCTTTTAAGCTTAGCAGGAGGAGGTCAGTATCCCGCTCTGATTTACAACCTAAAATGTCTCCTTCAACGAGTCTGTTTCTTGAGACTGACATGGAACTGTCTGCCTCAGACGATGCCCTGTCCGACGACGCGTTAGATTCCTTCAATACGATCATGCTTCCGCCACCGGAAATGGGTAATCTTCCAGATATCGAACATATGATGAGAGCAGCCAGTGTTTCGCAAGCCGGCCGGGACGCATTATCGAAATTCATCATCCGCGATGACTACGTTCCGAAACTAGTACCCTTAGTGACCGTCGCAGAGGACTTGGAGAGCCTCACAGATCTCCACCGGCTATGCAATATCATGAAATCTTTGATCCTGCTCAACGATAATACGATTATCGAGACGGTCGTTGCGGATGATATAATCCTGGGAGTCGTTGGGGCTCTGGAGTGTACGTTGGCATGATTGTCTGCAACTGGCCTTTTTGTTTTGCTAACGGCAGCAGATGACCCTGATTTTCCTGCACACAAAGCAAATCATCGACAGTATCTGTCAGACCAGTCACGATTTAGAGAAGTGGTCCCGATCAAAGATCCTGCCATCCGGAGGAAGATTCGACATACGTGGCGCTTACAATATCTAAAAGATGTCGTATTGGCGCGGATATTAGACGACCCGACCTTCTCCGTCCTCAACTCTCTAATCTTCTTCAATCAAGTCGACATTGTGAACCATATTCAATCGAATGGACTCTTTCTTAAGGAGCTCTTTTCGGTATTCGACCCGAGGAATGCCGATGCCAAACGAAAGGACGATGCCGTGCAATTCCTTCATCAATGTGCCGCAATTGCGAAGAACCTGCAGGCGCCGGCGCGTGCGAACCTCTTCGCCAACTTCATCAGTCACGGTCTGTTTGCAGTCATCGCTTTCGCTGTAAAGCATCCTAATCCTGCGATGCGCACGACTGGGATTGACATACTGGTGGCATTGTTGGATCATGATCCCATCATGATGCGTGGTTATATGTTGAAGGCAGTGAATGAAAAGAAAATACCACTCACAGATACACTGATCGACCTGCTTCATACAGAAACCGATCTTGGAGTCAAAAACCAGCTCGCCGATGCTATCAAGGTTTTGCTTGATCCTCAAATTCCCCTCCAGGACCCAATGAGCCGGGCGGGTGCCGACTTTCTAGCGAAGCTCCGTCCGTCGAACCCGATTCCGGACGCCTTCGTGCAGAACTACTTCGATGACTCTGCTAAGAAGTTGTTTTCACCTCTGAAGCGACTTGAAACTCGCACCAATCGTATGTTTCTTCTTGTCGTTGAACCCTAGATGACTATGTTAACTAACGAGGCTCTGATACAGTTAACAACCTTACATTTCAAGAAGTTGCCCTATATTCTCATCTTGTTGATATCCTCACGTTTTTCGTTCGTCAGCATCTGTTCCGGAGCAGGAATTTCATTCACGAAGAGTCCCTATCACCCCGTGTTGCGCAGCTATTGACAGTGCCACAAAAGCACCTCAAATTAAGTAAGCCCATTTATAATCTAGGATTTGTGAAGACACGACTGACGTTATCAAAGCTGCGCTAAAATTCTTCCGTACCTTGGTCAGCCTCCAAGATACCTTTTATCAGGCACAGATGACACATAACAACATATTTGGGTTGATCCTAAATATCGTCTACGAGACGATGCCACGTGATAATCTTTTGAACTCCGCCTGCTTAGAATTATTCGAATACGTGAAGAGGGAAAATATTAAACCTATCATCTTGCACGTCGTTGAGAAATACCGGGACAAACTGAAGAACATCACCTACGTGGACACGTTCCAGAATCTCATCCTCCGCTACGATCAGATGCAAGGTTATGGGGCGGAGGGTGATTCTACGCTGTTCAGCCAGGATGAGGGGACGCCGTCCCAGCGCAGTCAAGTTAATGGCCAGCGCTGGCAGGGTGTCAGAGAGATGGATGCTGCGGAGGAAGCATACTTCAATACTTCTGATGATGAAGAGGAGGTAGGGCATCCCTGTGGTGCAGCTGATGGTGTCACATTTCGGGAGAATAAACTAACTTCTCAGTGGCAACAGGAGAACCAGCCAGGGGCGATTGTTTCCACCCAGCCTGCAAATGGCTCGGCTTCGCCTATTGTGAAGCCTCTCGTCGACTATCCTGATGATGATGACGAAGTTATGGACACGAAAGCGGAGCCTACTGAAGAGAAGAAAGCGCAGACGACAGCGCAATTACAGGAAACAACAAGCCCATCTGCAGCTCCAGTCACGCCGGTCTCCACTTCCCCTAAGACCCCTCCTGAAAGGATCTCAGAAAAACGTCGCCGTGAAGACGAAGAAGATGATGAACTGGTTAAACTATCATCTGGTCCAAAGCGACGCAGCTCAAGTGCCTCTAGCATAGGTAGTGCTGGATTTCTGCGGCGAAGGAAGAGCTTTTCGATCGGATCGACCACTGGAGACGACAAAGGAGTATCAGCTGGTGAAGAATTAATAGCCGGCACGGGTCCTAAAAAGATAGCCATTAACTTGGGCCAGTCGCGGAATAAACTATCTACGCCGGGAAAAGACCGTATTGAAGCGCAAGTTGTGAATGAGACAGAGGGAAAGGAGAACAACAATGGAAACCAACATGTGGCTACGGGTTGATGACGGCTGGGCCGTGAATGCACTGCTCTTGCTAGTTGTTTTCCGTCTGAAATAGTGTTCTTATTTCTCGTTCCAGATCTGAGAGAAGTTCACATTTCTGTCTTGCTCTGTTCCTGCGACTGCTCATCCTAGATACCAGATGGCGAATGGTGACGACTTCGGGTGTTATACCTGTGTGTTCGCTTCTTGTCCCTTGAGCCCGTTGTCTTAATTCGCCCATCACCCTGCATTCATCGTTGGGGTTGTTTATTTGAGAGTTGTCCAGCCATGTTGTTTCTTAGACTACTGCCCTTGGTCCATTGCTGAGCGTCTGGCTCCTACCAGCCTCTTTGCCGTGCCTTTTTCCTTCCTGATTGTTGTTTTATTCTGTCCTCTGTCTCTTTTACTGGTCTACATTTTCCGTTTGTTCATCGTGGCTGGGTCCAATCTTGACTCTAGACGGTGATATTCGGAAGTCGGTTAAATTCTGGCGTACATAAGGGGCCGTAGGGCTTACGGTAGGCGTCTTGATGCTACCGATGGTATGATACTGGTGTTGCTGACTGGCCCAGGCTGAGGCCTGTCGTTTCTGTCGTGATCGCCTACATTGTCGTTTTGTCCATGGGATTTGGGGAGCTGGTTGGGAGGGAGTCGGAGTGACTTACGGAATGGAACGCATTAAAACTCTGCATATGATGAATCACAATCGGGCTGTTTGATTGTCTGAAAAAAAAAAAAAAATCCGGTTCTTTTCCATGTAGTGCTGAATGGGATCCAATCAAAATTCCGCATATCGTAGCTAAGATAAATAAGACAGTAGCCTCAATCCGTATACTTTTAGATGCTTCGGACGTAGTTAGGTTGCGGCCGGCCATTCCACCGAGTGGAGCCGCCGGAATCCCGATTTCCCACGGGACCGGGCCTCTTAAAGTGACCTCCGATCCAGAAGAACTTACCGAGGCATAATTATCCTTCCCTGATCATGTATCCTGCATATTCTGCATATAGAGATATCCTGAAAAGAGCCTAACTCGTCCAATTGCAGAATAAAGTCTCTTTCTTTTTCCGTTTGGACTCTAATTCGGTATTACCAGATCTTTTGATTGTCAAAACCTTGCCTCTTCCTGGACTCTACAGGTGTTAGGGAAAGCCCAGGCATAGCAAGAGAGGCAGCACTATTACATACTAGGTCCCCACAGGCTGCCCTATAATTACCTGCTAGTCATATAGCTTAGATCTTCATCTAGCTTTAGAATAGCAGCGTCTGCAGGGAAGGAAGCCCATCCATAGTTACTCTACATCACATCATATCACATCTACTCAGATACCTCCCTAGCAACTTCAATCCAAGCCTCTGCATGTATAAATGAAGCCGTTCATGTGATTGGTCTGTTTATTTGATATTATACATTTCCTATTCTTGATCCTGTTCACCCCCTTTATTATTACAATCCACCGACTATTCCCGCATTGATATCACATCAATCGAGAAACATGTCCTCTCCAGAATCACAGATTACCCCAAATCTATTCCTCAGCTCAACCAAGAGCGTCTCATCTGACTCAGCTCCGCCAACTACTGTCTTCTTTATTTCAGGAAATCCGGGATTGGTGTCCTACTATCATGATTTCCTATCGCTTGTCTCAGAGAAGTTGGCGTCATCATCATCACCGGGAAAGGATGGTTCCTCGGGATTCCGAATATACGGAGCCAATTTAGGAGGATTCGAAATCAACGAAAAAGAAAAGGCAAATGCTCACTCTGCACGTCTATACAACGTCGAAGAGCAAATCGACTTCGTCGAGAAGAAACTTCACATTCTCATAAATGAATCAGAATCTAAGTCTGAGTCCGAGATGAATAGGAGAGTGACGAGAAGCAGGGCTGCCGCCGAGCAGTCGCCCAAGCAAAAGGTGATCTTGATCGGACACTCGGTCGGTACGTATATCGCCATGGAGATTTTGCGGAGACATCGGGAAGAAAAGATCGAAGACAAGGATGAAGTCCCGTTCGACATCATCGGTGCAGTCTTGTTGTTTCCGACTGTGATGGAAATCGCGAAATCGGCTGCGGGGACGAGGTTGACGGTGTGTATTTATTCCCCTTTCCACCAGCCCTTGCTCTATGGAGATATAGTTCCTGATATTTGTATTCTAGTGGCTACTCTATCTTATCCCCCAACTGGCCCTAGTCGCCAGCCTACTCGCCAAGTTCCTCACTTTCGCTTTCCCCGACTCGGTTCTTCGAGCTTTGATCAGACTAGTGATGAAAGATGCCCCTTCGAATGCTATCGAGACTACTCTGAGCTTTCTGAAGAGTGAAAATGGGGTAAGACAGGCTTTGTATGTCTAGTTCTGCTTTCCTTCCTCTTGTCTATTTCCATCCCATGGCTAACCACCCTTCGGGAAAACCAGATACATGGGCGCCGACGAAGTACGCACCATCACGACGGACAAATGGGATGACGACGTCTGGGGCACGTCCACTGCAGGAAAGCCGCCATATAGACTCGTTTTCTATTTCGGTCGTCAGGACCACTGGGTTGCGGAGCGTACTCGTGATGATATCATCAAGTCGAGGGGAAGTAGTAAGGATGGTCCGACGATGATTGTGCGTGAGGATAACATTCCTCATGCTTTTTGTATTCGTAAGTTTATGCTTCCTTTTTTTTCTTGGTGCTACGCACCTTGTTCCTGGTCATCTACCAAAGGTTGCGGAGAAGTTATGCTGACATGGTTTGGATTTGTGTAGGACATAGTACCATTATGGCGCGTAAGGTCGCACAGTTCATAGAGGACATCATGCTCGAATGAGCATCTTTAGATATTAGAGTTGGAGCGCTGCCAGAAATATAGAGGGCCTTATATAGAGATTTATGATGAATAGACACTTCATCTTTACATTCATTCATTCATTCCGTGAGCATGTACAGTGGGTATCTCAAGTTACAAGCCGGTTCCCCAATACCGGATTCAGTCCTTTATGCAGAGATAAAACAAAAAGACAAGACCAAGACCTAGACAACTAAAAAACATGGCTCTAGGATGTCCGCTGGCCCGTTTGATACGCCACTCCAGCTCTTCGGAACAGATCCCCGAGCACATCCCGGCCAGGCTCCGCTGGTGTTGGCTGCACTGGCGGCTGCGCTTGTTGCGGCAAGTATTGTCCCTGCTGCGCCGCTGTGTGACCCGGACTATGCACCCTGACGCTCCAGGCATCATCCTGAGCCCTCTGTTGGCCGAAGAGGTCCTTCAATGAGATTTGGCGGCCCATAGGAACACTAGTATAAACTCCTTCTTGCTCAGCAGCGGCGTTCATGTCGTTCTGCAGCTCAACCTCGAGTCGCTCGCGCGCGAGTTTCAGACTCTCCCCGGCATGGACCGCACATTCTTTAATCACTTGTGCGTTCAATGTCCGCGTCTCCGCCGTCGAGTTGGGCGGCGGTTCAGAGAAGATCCAGAGACCGTAGATACGGGAGTTATTTCCGTCGCCACCACTATCCTCTGTCTCTGTCTCGTCCGCTTTCAATATGACGTATTCCTCTGTGATCTCAACATTTTCACCGTCCGTGAGTTCAATGTCGAAATTGTTTAGTCCTCGCCTGTTCAGCACAAGGACACTGTAGCGTTCTTCTCCGAGATCACCCTGACTCAGTTGGCAGACGAACATGCTTCCTTCAATGCCGCTCTTCTCCCACTGTCGTGTCGAAGGACTGAAAATGTAGACGACCGCGTAGGGCGCTAAGGAAAGGATCGAGCTGATGGCGGGGTTGTGCCGTTGGAGGACAGAAAAGTTGAGCTCCTCATTGGAGCGTGTGGGAGGCGGTGGCATGGTCTGGACTTGTTGCTGGTTATCGGAGAAGTAGTAAGCGTTATCAGATTCATAGTCAGAAGCTTGGACGGTCGACTGCTGGAGTGGGTGGTTGTGGTTGTGGTTGTTGTTATGATTGGGACGACGTTCGCGGGGTTTGCGCGGAGTCATTGTGAGGAAGGATCGAGATGAATATTACGGGAAACAGCAGTAAGAGCTTCAGCTGTTGGTGTTTGCGCGTAGGAAGGATCGAGAGGCTATAGCGTGGGCTCTGTGGCGGCCGTGGTAGCTTTCTGATCTCGTGTTATGCTAGTCAGCGAGGTGAGTAATTTGATAGTAAGCTGTGAAGCTGTCGAGCTCGGAAGATCGACGCCCCAAGAACGCCGGCTAACCCAAAGCCGGCCGCAAAGGGTCTCGCGCTCAACCCACGGCTTGATGAACGCCTAACGTCGTCTTCCTTGCCTTCAGCCACCCGCCATCTCTGATTTTCTCTCATTCCTTAGAGAGACAGATTTCCCCGCGGGCTCGTAATTCTATTTCTGGTGGCCCCCGTTCTGCCTTTCGTGCACCCCTCCATCCATCCACGGGATCTATACTGAACTGTCTGCTTGGCCTCGTGATGGAAGTACTCGTGCTCCCTGTTTGAGGCTACGCAGACCGCTCCGTTCACAGTCCGAACGCACCCCGCGATGGCGCGGGTTTGTCTCAACTACTCTTCTCTCGTTTCTAACCGGTCGTTACTGAGAGCTCTGGATCTCCTGAGAATCTCCTTGGCGTGTGCGTCATTACCCGCGGGGAGCTATTAACTATACCGACGGAAGCATTGGAACGATGAATAGTGGTAGTATCTACTAACAAAAAAGTATTGAAAGATGGCCTCCAGCGAAGAACATGCTGCGACGCCACCACCTAACGTTCGCGATACCCCAGGGCACTATCCCTCCGACAGCGACGAAAGCCACCGTCCTGCCATTGTCGCCTCAGATCCCACGTCCCTTTCCCAGGCAGTGAAGGCGAGAAGACCGGAGTATACGCGCCAGAGGTCAATTCGTATCAAGATTGGAACTTGGAATGTAGCTGCTATTGCGGGAACAGAGAAGGACATTGGAGAGTGGTTCGTACACGGTAGAGGAGTATGCGAAAAGTTGTCCACCGGAAATGGTCAAAAAGATCCAGAGGGGAAGGAGAAAGAAAACCGGGGAAGGTCAGCATCACAGGGAAGTCATCAGTCGACTGGTAGTGATGCACAGGATGACTCTCCCCTCAAACCAGGAGATGTGGATATTTACGCTCTCGGTTTGCAGGAGATTGTTGATGTCTCCTCGCCATCCGAAGCACTGAGACCTTATGTTGATCCGGGCCCCTCCACGCGGTGGAAAGAAGCAGTCAAGAAGGCTCTTCCGTCAGGCTACGAACTGGTCGCTGAGCAGCAGTTGGTTGGGCTGCTACTGCTCTTATACGCCTCACCTGCCATCGCAGGAAGTATATCGTCGGTGAGCAGTACAAGTGTGGGAACTGGTTTGATGGGCTACATGGGGAACAAGGGCGCCGTCGCTACTCGCATTGTACTTGGTGAAACGACCCGCGTGGCATTCGTTAATTGTCATCTGGCTGCAGGATCAGACAAAGCCAGTCTAGAACGACGCAATTGGGATGCCAGCCAGATCATGGCGCGCACCAAATTTGGCCCTCTGGATCCCGAAGATGATATTAGTGGAGAGCCAGGTGATACGATTGGCAAAGAAGATTTCGCTTTCTGGTTTGGAGATCTCAATTATCGTCTCGATGATATACCCGGGGATGATGTCCGGCGGTTGTTGTCTCTACATACCCAAAACACTTATGATGCTACGCACGAGGCGGAACGCAAACCTATGGGAGACAGCGATACTGACCCCGAAATGCCGTCTCATGCTGGAGACGATGATTCATCATCGTCATCATCCAAGAGTTCAGACGATCCAGAAGATTCTGAACCGCTAGCATTAGTTGACAATGATATCGAACCTCATGCGGATCCCAGCTCCCTCCTGACGACCCTTTCGTCTCTATTACCGCATGACCAGCTCAATGCACAGAAAAAGAAAGGGAAGGCGTTCCATGAAGGTTGGAGGGAAGGTGAAATCAACTTTCTCCCAACCTACAAGTATGACATAGGAAGCGTTGCAATGTTCGATTCAAGCGAGAAGCAGAGGGGCCCCAGCTGGTGCGATCGTATACTCTATCGAACATACCATGACAAACGAAGTTATGAACGACAGGTTCAGGAGGCCAAAGAAGCGAAGAAGAAAGACGAGGAGATGAAGGCCCGTGGTCTAGACAAGGCGGCAGAAGACGATAACGTTCTGTTCGAATACGATCCTGATGTTGACGGCACCAACGAATATGAAGAGTACGACGAAACTGAAGACGCTGCTGGTGATCCGGCCCCTTCGGAAAGTCGCGTGGCTTTTGATGATCCAGTTAAGCTGGATCATTATCTCTCCCATCAGGGTATCATCTCCTCAGACCACAAACCGCTAGACGCCCTTTTCACACTGACTTATAACTCCGTCGTCCCGGAACTCAAAGTTAAGGTGCACCAGGAGGTTGCTCGAGAGCTAGACAAGGCTGAAAATGAAGCGCGACCTTCTGTCACCGTTGTGGTAGATCATCACCCTGATGCCCATGGCAGGACCAATGGTGTTGCGACAGAAGATCCCAATGCCGTGTCCTTCGGTGATGTTCCATACGATGTCCACATAACCCGGAGTCTCACAGTTGCCAATACTAGCGGAGTTCCTGCTACCTTCGCGTTTGCTGAGAGAGCTGGTGGTTCCAAGGACTCTACCGGAATAGCGCCTCACTGGCTGCAAATCCGTGTCCATTGGCCTCCTGATGAGAAGAAACATGAGAGCAAGAAGAATCCGCCTCCCAATGAATATACTTTGTCTCCTGGTGAGACCGCAAACATTGATCTTATAGCTGCCGTCAAAGAGATCAAGCAGGTTCGGATGCTCAATTCCGGTCAACATAAGTTGGAGGATGTCCTGGTCCTCAGAGTGACCGCCGGAAGAGATCATTTTATTCCAGTTAACGGCCGATGGCTGCCGACTTGTTTCGGCCGTTCATTGGAAGACCTCATATACATGCCAGAAGGAGGTGCCCGTAGTCTATTGCATACTCCTCCTGAGGAACTGAGATCTGAAGGAAAAGCCCGCTTGTCGGCACCTCGAGAGCTGTTCAGACTTACCGAGGCCATAGCTGATTTAGCAGTACGTGCTGTTGCAGAATGGAGTATGATGCAAGGCCCCGAAGGTGAATCGACGCCCCCTTGGGCTTCTGAGCCTCATGGAACTGCCTGGCCTTTTGCGCCTGAGACATGGACTATGAAAGACCCAGCTCAACGATCGCCGCTTCTTGCTTCAGTTCGTGAGGCTCTCGACACGAATAGCTCTCTAAAGGACGTGTTCCCACCAGAGATTCAGTCTCTACCTCGCTTAGAAATATTATCTGAGACACTTGTTGATTTCGTCCGCTCCCTGGATGGTCGGATAGTCACAAGACCTATTTTCACAGACATGTCTCAGCGAATGTTGTCGCGGGAAAGGGCCCAGATGGGACCTCTATCCACAGAAGAGGCACAAGCGCGGATTTTGGAAGGCCTCTCATCCTCTCCGGCGCACAGTGTTTCGTTCACTTTCGTTACCTTTATGCTTCTTCGCATCGCAAATGAGGTTGCGCCAGTATCGGCTCTACCGGCACGGCCCCCTGCAGCTGCAACCAAGTCTCCTATAACGTCCAATATACCTGACTCGGGGTTTGCAGCTGATCTACCTTCGGCGGCAGTTTCACCGCTTACTTCACCAACGACGACAGCATCCTTTATGTCCGCCGGCAGTCTGCGGCAACGGGCCCGCGCGTTGACGACCTCAACATCATCTGAGGATGAGCGCAGTCCAACCCTGCAGCGAAGACATGCCGTGGAAAAGGCCCTTGCGTCGTTGTTTGCTGATATCTTAATCGCCCCTGATGTGGAGGTTCCACATAAGGAAAAGGAGAGGAGAGCGTGGGAGGAGAGAAGGAGGAGCATTATAGAGCCCTTCTTGAGAACAGTGGGCGTCGATGATTACGGACCCTCTGGCGGTGCAAACTAAGGACGTCGTTGCTGGCAATGACTAGTTATCCACTTGTTGGTCTTTCGCCTTCGATCTGAGTATGGTGGATATACCACCCTCCCCATATGGCCGTCTTTGGCTACCGCTGGAGGTCTCTTTGTACAGGATACACTGTCCTATATACTATAACTTACTATAACTCTCAGCAGCTTATCTGCTCGGAGGAAGCCGTTTCCACAAATACGACGGTGGCAAATGACTTTGTTGTGTTGCCTTACCTTCTAGACCGCGATCTAGGTCCCGATGGTACTTCTAGAATCAAAATTGTTTACTCCTGAAACTCGTCTCTTCCCCATTGGCGCATATTTCACAGGCCTTTCGTGCGGCTCCAAACAGACCACTGTGCGATGGCATAAAAACTACCTCGGATAATCATAATTTTCATTTCGAGTAGTGCCCATCTTTGGGTTAGTGTCAAATTTAGAGTAACATCGACGACCAGATCCTCGGATCTATATACCAACTTCCCCAATTTAAACCACCAATCACGCAACAAACCGGGACCAAGAATCCGATTAGGTCGTCTAACGCACCACGTAATATGATCAAAAGTCCGCGCAACATGCTTCCCAACCAGGCTAAAAGCCTTATCAGCGGGTGAGAAAATAGCGCGCGGATGAACTGACAAGGTGCTTATGGTTCGCTTCTGGCTGCTTCTAGCTTCGAACGATTAGTAGTACTTCTGCAGAAGGGTCGGACGGGCCGTCCGCATCCGCCTCTGGCTGTTTTGCTAGGATGGTATAAAAATGACAGGTACAATGGTGGGTACATTGTACCCCGTATAAAGTGGGGGGACATACGTTGTTTCCATTCACTGGTTCTTTGTTGGTGGGTTGTATCACATGTGGTTTTCTATCATCAGATAGAGCAGTCTTCTAGATTCTTTGAAATCAGACCCTGAAACGACATTTTGAGATAGCACAACCTTTGGAGATAGACAGTGCAAGCAATGGCTGAGGCAGAGTGAGCATTTAGTTGAATCCAATCCTGATATTCAAACTATCTAATGAATTTATTGATATACAGAGAATCAACTCTCGATATTCCCATGCGCGATGGCCACCAGCATGAAGCGGTTGTCTGTAAGCCGAAAAATAACAACGAGCTGACGAAAAAGAGCCCCCTCATCGTCATAATCCACGGAGGAGGCTTCGCAATGGGCGATATCAAAGACCAGGTCGCGTATGCGCGGGCCTTACCCAGCTTATACAATGTTACAGTCGTCAATGTAACGCACCGCTTAGCACCGCAGTACAAATTCCCCATTCCCGTCAATGATGTTGTGGATACACTTAAATGGCTTGGGAGCAACGCTCCTTCTGCCCTTGGAGTTGATCTTACTGCGGGCTTTATCGTCGGTGGCATCTCCTCTGGTGCGAATCTGGCAGTAGTGGCTACCCACAGGTCTATCCTTGAGAAGTGGCAGCCAAAGATCACAGGACTGATGCTTACCGTCCCGCTTCTCTTACACCAGGATATGGTTCCCGCCAAGTATAAACCTCTCTTCCTCTCGCGGGAGGAGAACGCAGATGGGATGATCCTCAATACGGAGTCTCTCAGACTCATCTTCCAGACATACGAGCCAGATGTGCATTCGTCTGATTTTTCGCCTTTTAATCTCAAAGACACTGCTGAAGTGGGCAAGATGCCACCGGTATACATCCAAATCAGCGGCAAGGATCCCCTACGAGATGATGGGATCATCTACGAAAAGTTCCTGCGTGAACATAGAGTAAAGACTAAATTGGATGTTTATGAAGATTTATCGCATGGGGAATATGTCATTGGTAATTCAGAGGCGACCTGGAGGGCGAATTGTGGTGTTTTTAATGGATTTGGCTGGTTGTTGGGTAAGGAGGCGAAGACGGATGCGGATATTGCGAAGGTCTTTTCGCAGCCCGCTCTTGCCTGCACTATGCCCGAGGGAATCCATTTGGGTTTGTCAATTCCTGATCATTTGGTTAGTGCTAAGTGACTATGGCAGGTGGGCTAGGTCGAAAAGTTCTCAATTTTCATGAAGTTATGATATGTAACGTCTGCAGGAAATTATATGACTGTCATTCATTTATCCATGAAGCTCTGGATGTATGTACTTGTTGTATATACACCTCGCAATATCCTAAATCAGTCTGATAACCCGACAACCTAACGCAGCCTGAACCCAATCCTAATTGATCTTTCTCTCCAACGATAAACTGAGCAGACTGGGCTATATACAAAACACGTTCTGACTAATGAAACTCGTAAGGGGTTGTAGTGCAGCGCCACATATCATAAAGTGGAATATTTAACCGAAAGCTGTTGCAAATGAAACCATGGAGGGGTCGAAAATAACGATCGCAATAAAATGACCCGGAATATATGAATAGGGTGTGGTATCTCCAAATGAGGAAAGAAAAAGAGAGAATGAAAGACAAACAGAAGCGATGTATATCGCTACATCGCCTTCTTGGGACCTCTTCCGCCCGGCAGCTACGACAGTGGGACTGCCTTCTGTTGCAATCTCAGAGATGGTGCGGCCTTCTGACCCTGGGTGTATCTGGCCTTTCCAGTCCGTGATCGTCGCTGATTCGGACCGATAATCGACTTAACCTGGGAGAGACCCCAACTCGCGATGCGGCCTGGCATGCGGGCTAGAGCTGACAGGGCCTGTAGCGGAAGTACGACGGTGGCGCACATCCAGTTTAGTAAGATAAGAGCAAAATTCTGACGACTGCCAGTCGTGGAACGCTGTGCTGCAGCGGCCAAAGAGATCGCGTCCTGCACGCGTGTCTCTAGCTCCTGTAAGCGGGATTCTGTCTGAAAGGCCGTTAGGGTAGTTCGCTTTTCATAGCGTCTCATTGCTCGATTCAGAGCATCTAATTCGGGCTGAAACACTTTTCGGACCTCAGATATCACCTGCGTGACGGCATCTTGTGGAGCCTCGGAAGTAGAAGCAGACTCAGGAGCTTTACCTGGAGAGATGGGTTGCCGTTTGGAAGCTTTATCCGCGACATATGCCTCGAGTTCCTCTAACCGCTTCGCAATGTCAAGGACCTTGTTTGCGTCAATCTTGTCATCTTCGAATGAGGAAGATGCAACAATGCGTTGGAGGTAGAGCGTCCTAGCCTCCACCATCTTTAGGAGATGGGAGAAAGGGCGAATCTCAGCTGCAAGTAAGAATATAGTCAAGTTATAGTTGGAAACAAGACCCTCAGATGGCCGTGATAGTCTAGATCTAATGGTGTGCAAGAGCCAGGTCCCTACTAAAGGGAAGATGAAGCAGGACGCTAGAGCAGTCAGCTCATGAATGCGGAGCTCCTTGCTTGCAATGCCAACTGCAGCTGACTGTTGTTGCTTTTGGCCAGATTCTGGAGAAGAGCCACCCCGGTCTTTGGACTTCGGGGACGACTGCTCGTCAACCTGGTCGATACTGGCAGGCTCCTGTACCAACTCCGGTGCCCCAAAATCTCCAGCGGTTTGCTGTGTGATTGCTTGCGCCGATCTATACCAGTCCCTACATAATACAATTAGTCCTCGTACTTTCCGGGTCGTAATCATATTCTTACCATGGCAACCTAACAGACCAATTGAGAAATATAGCCGCCAGAATAAGCAAAGTCACATCTGTAATAACTGCACTGCCGTTCTTAAAGAATATCCCTCCGATTGCAGGTAGCAGAGCAAGCGCAAGAGGCGCCGAGTGCCAGAGCGACTCCCCTTCTTGTAAATCGGTTACTGGATCCTTGCTTACCCTTGGGAAAAACAGGTCATCTGTAGACGATCGAAGGGAGCGTCGCGTCTCGGATACGGTATCTGACAGTGTTGAATTGCGCCGGAGTCTCTGCATGTTTGGAGAGAATTCCGTCGACGTCCCTGCACGCGAAAGTCCCCGACGATGGTAGGGAACACTGGAGGTATGCACATGGGAACCGCTGTTGAAGGAGGCCTGCTGGGAAGCCGGGGGCTCGGAGTGCTCAGGCATGACGTGGAACAGCCGCTAAAATGATGTATATCAGAGCAAGCCCTCCTCCATCAACGAGAGTATCGGGGGATAATTTTACTAACCACCTATAAGGTACATCGCCGATCCTGAAGTACCAGAAGCATCAACACTGTTGTTAGGATCATGGATAATGAACGGCAGGGGTAAAAAAGGAGCGGAAAGTTTGTGGACATGGCTGCAGCTGAAGAACAACACGCGATGACGGTATCTCCGATCGACCCCAGATTCAGCTCCCGCCCGGGCCTTAGGCCCTAAGGCTTAGCCACAACCTTGTTTCCCCCGCGGGTTTCTTCCGAGAACACATCACAGCATTCCAGCTGGATTTCAAGATGGACAACTTCTTTCCTTGTCCTATTTAATTATTAAAGGTCTCTATAACTAAATCCTCATCTATAGGACACCTACAGTCCGCAATGGGTCTAAATGGGCATCCTGTAATGCAGGGATAATGGAGTAGAAACTGTCTAGATTTCGTGTCCGCAGCAATTCGAATATACAGTATTTCGCTTGAATCTTTATAGTATACTGGCAGAACCGTGTGCTGCTGTGATAGATACCAAGGGTTCTCTTCTAAGGTGCATCATGCTGTGTTGTTGTGGACTCAGAGTCATTCCACGGAAATCTTTTTAACGTGGTCTCAGTTCCTGGGGGAAAAGAACTGTTTCCCGGTTCCATTTTCTATCTGTGTTCATCTCTTCTCAATATAGTTTAGGGTTTATAGTTTGTTCAGCTTATTGAGACCCAAAAGAGGCATGGTCTCATACCATAACATACATCCTTAACACCGAAAAAGCTCTCAAAAGGGACCACCCTTCACTGGTTTTTATTCTGGAACTTATTGAGACTTGTCAATAAGAAAATTTTCTCTACTTCTAAATCCATGCACTACTCCATAGATATCACGATGGCATACACTGGACACTGCAAAAGGTTGGGTGCAAATTTCCTGGCTCGCCCAATGTCTTCAATTTCGATCCCACAAGTATAGCGCTCAACATCAAATCATTAAGCAGCCTTATCCTTCTGAATCTTTACTTTGCAATGATCTGTCCAATTTGAAGCTATCATCCTTCATATCAAACTATTCATCTTTTTCTGAACTTAATTCGGTGAACTTCGGGCACGCAACCAGGGGTAGAACATCCGCAAAAGCCGACTTGAAAACTTCATACAACAGACTATCCTGTTAGACGGAAAGTCTTGAGCTGAAGCAGCCAGTTGGTCAACTGCAGAGGAATAAGATTTCGTGATGGCTTCCAGCACCTACGAGCGTGCTCCTGAAGCGATTATCATCCCAGTTTTATCGCTCCTGTCAATCATACTGAGCGTGACACCCTTAATCTGGCACTTGAGAAACTCCAACTTCCCTGCCATTTGCCTGGTCGGTTGGTTTCTAGTCAATAATGTCTTCAACATCGTGAATGCCTTCACCTGGCCTACGGACAATATTGACTCATGGTGGAGCGGCGTTGGACTTTGCGATATTGAAGTCAAGCTGATGGTAGCCAGTTATGTTGGTATACCTGGAGCTCTACTATGCATCTTCCGCCACCTTGCACAGGTTCTAGATACGGATCGTACTGTTCTCGTCCCTAGTCGCAGTCAGCGTCGGCAGAAGCTCGTTATCGAAATAATCTTTTGCTTGGTCATACCTGCCATAGCCATGATCACCCACTACTTTGTTCAAAAGACTCGTTATATGCTCTACACGATTTCCGGATGTGTAAACAACTTCGACGAAAGTTGGGTCACTCTTGTGCTTTCTTACTTGTGGCCAACAGTGATTTGCATCATTGCAGTTTACTATTGCTGTATGAGTTTCTTGTCCTTGATGTGATGACCGAAATACTAACTGCTACTAGGCCTCGTTGTATACCGTATCATCAAGTACAACAGGGAGTTTGGAGCCATCCTTAGTAGTTCCAGCGGAAGCAATCTGAACAAGACAAGGTTCTTACGACTGTTCTGCATGGCATCTGTGATGCTACTGGCAATTCTTCCCACACAGGTCTACGTCCTTATTGTTGATATCCAGCTATCGCTACCATGGCACGAATACTCCTTTGCCAAGATCCACGGCCCCGACTGGAATACAATCATCAAGGTTGCAACTCATGGCCAGATTTTCTTTGACCGCTGGATACCAATCGGTGGAGCGCTTCTTCTATTTGTCTTTTTCGGCTTCGGAAAAGATGCAACTTCAATGTACCGTTCGATCTTCGTCAAATTGGGGATAGAGCATTGGCTCCCATCTAAGTCGCATTCCGATATCTTCTCTGGGAAGAGTATGAGCTCCTCGGGGAGTAAATTGCATTTGTTTAGCATTCGTGCTAAACGAGTGTTTACCTGGAAACAATACACCGCGTCAAGGTCAGTTCGCTTCCTTCCTGTGAGAAATCATTTCCGCTCTAACTCAAATGCAGCTTCATTAAGACAGGATCCGTATCTACTGATCCTTCCACTCCCCCTGCTACTGATTTGGAGAAAGGACCCCGCATCCACTCCACAGAAAGGAACGTGGCCAGTAAAGCTTTGAGATCTAGAATAACTCCTCCACGGATCTGGGGTCTTTTTCGCCCCCAGAGAGGAAACAATCCTACGGTGCCTGAAAATAACAATCTTGCTTCCATGGAAAATACTGTCTCCACCAATGCCTGGGCCGGTCATAGTACGCGTAAGACGGATGATGCCGTCCCATCACCGAAAACAGAGGGGGCTATCAAAGTCAAACATGTCATTCGCCAGGCCAAGACATCTATCTGCCCATACTGTGGCGATGAGATCGCGTCTTACGAACCATGAACAGGAAATATCTCATGGCTAGCAGTTCACCTAGCCAGAAATTCCCGCAGGTTGTTTCAGATTACCTGAGACGGTTCAGTTCTGCCCAATGGGTGTTTGTTATCCCCTCTTGTCCCGCCTTATTTTGCCATGGCAAGAATCATGCGTTCCTCTCCCCATATGTGTATCAGAAAGAAGGTTCCATGTGACATGCAAAAGTCACATTCCAGCCAAACAATACCGGTTACCGATATGATGGAAGATCGGAACGTGGCCCCGGCGCTAATAATAGTAAGTGTAGATCTCTTCGATAGAACAATGGAAGATAAGTGTTGTATCAAAAACTGTCACATAGTAGACCGGTATATTTAAACGGGATGGACTTGGTGTTCTATCATTCTCCTTCCGTTTTTTTTAAGTGACTCCTCTGACATGTGATGTGCAGTTATCGGGATAAGAACACGGTAAATTACGTAGCAACGTGATATATTCAAGGTCAACATACAAATAATACATTCTCATCCACACATTACAATCGTTCGCTCTTAGAATTAAAGAAAAGAATAGGAGTAGAGAATTTGATCTGACTGAGAAGTCTTCGCATACCCAGGATGGCCTGGAACGGAACAAAAAAGAAATGTATTTAATTGGGTATACATAGCAAGAACACCTGTGTCTCCGAACCTCATCGCAATTTACTGCGTTCCCTCCGGCGGGAAGGACTCAGAGCTGGGGCGCTTGAGAACTTCAAGAGTCCCTGGAAGTAGCAAGACGTCAGCATACAGTGGTTCTCGAATTATGAGTACACGGGCCGGAGTAAGCCCAGTATAAAGCAGAGACGTACTTTGGATAACGCTGAGGCTGGACTGCTTCTTGCCTTCAGCATCCTCGTAGACACGTATGCTAGCATCACCTTCGACATAGACCAGAGTTCTGTAGAGATGTCCAAGTCAGTACCTTATCTTCTGTTCCGAATGCTTGCTTATGGGTCCAAAAGAGATAACATTTCCAGAAATTCTTCTGTTTGTCCGGCGTTGTTTCTTTGGCCCTATTCCCCAAATACATTTTGCTGACAATAAAGAACATAGCTTTAACATAATCGACAACTTGAACTATAACTTACCCCTTCGGGAGGCTGAGAAGGTGGTCCCTCTGCGGACCCTCTGGCTGGAAGCTCGACACGCGGAACCAGCTGGTCTGACGGTTGTCCTTAGGTCCGTACGACGTTCCAACAACGTACTTCACGACATCTTGGCCGGTGGACGTCGCCTGCAGCTCGGGTTCGGCTCCAAGACGACCCGTAACGATCAGACGGGCTACGGAGCGCGACGGCGATGAGCTAAAGGAACGGGCAGAGAAAACAGTCGCGGGCGCCCGCAGGAAAGGGCGGAGGGGAGTAAAGGCAGGCATTGTATGGTAAGATAAGGTGTATTAAGATGGTGATGATGATTGTTTGCAGTTCAATGTTTGGCCTCGCGCGCGCGGATTAACGTGTCGCTCGCTATCCGCGTGTTAGGCACCGAGTTGGGGATACGCGATGCCATTATCACGTGATTACAGACCGGCCAGGCCGCTTACTTAGTACAATCCTTTGAGCTCAACACGCAAGGAGTATCTTAGAACTCATCCATTGAACTTTCATCTATAGCTTCAGCGGCCCGGGCACTACCTTCCATTTAGAACTATTTATTCTGGTCTCCCACAGAATCGATCTGTTGAGTCAAAGAGAAATTACACTTTGCTTGGACGGGGAGATGGCTGGCTGTCTTTAGTGGTGGCTTTGATGGCGCGACGGCGCTCAGCTCCGGGAGCTTTCGATCTTAGCGTGTCGAGGATCGACAAATCCTTCCAAGGTTTGGATCTGGTAATCGGAGCTCCATCTTAGATCATCACTCCGTGTGCGACAGCATAACTGCGATTCACCCAAATGACAGCTAGAACTGATTGTATACTGCATTCAGCCAAGTATACTAGACTCCATGTGCTCTAAACAGTGCAGACGTCAATGACACTGCTGAACAATGGAGCATTCCCCTGCCATGTGCGAAGGCCCCGCCATTGCATTCTCATTGGCTGATACCTGCTTGAAAATACAGAAATGTAAAAAAAAAAAGGCTGGATAATCACATGGCGTCTCCGTGTGGGTCAATTGGATGAAGATGGCTTCCTGCAGACAATGTATTTGAAATTGCAGATAGTGCCTTACTGTGCCTGCGGTGGACCTCTAGTTCAGCGAAGGCGAAAGTCTTAAGTCTAATGTGAAATGGCGGGCCTGACTTCCGATCTGAACATGGGCGTGCTAGTGGGAGTCAACATTGTCATCCTGGTAGCAGTATCAACGCCTATTTGCGATCTCATATTACGGTGTTCAGCGGTATTCAGGTAAGTTGTCTGTCCATAGTTAGAATCGGATTCGCAGGGTATCAGACATGTCATCTGGCGTGGGCCCCTGCGGAGCACACTAAAATCAATAGACGATGCTAGTCAGGAACCTTTTGCCCGGTCGCCGAAAGTCAAGCCAAGCTTCTCTGAACCACCGGTGGCTACGGTCGATGTAATAATTCCCGAAAAAGCAATTGAAGGTGTCTCCCACAACCTCAACATCGTATATAGTATACCCTGAGGTTACAGTTTACGACTGATATGATGGCGATGGGAAGGTCTGTTAGTAATATGCATAGGTACCCATCTGTGAAAGAAGCAAATTACTTAGCAAGAAGTTGATGACCTTAGAGGTTTCTACTCTCCAACCATGTCAAACTGCAGTGCTCTCGAGGAGCTACGGAAGAACCTGCATGGTTGACAGATCTTTTTCCGCAGCCACAAGTCTAAAATATTGTCTATAAGGCTTGCGCAACCCCTGAAGCCACCTAGTTGCAAGCTCTGTGGTCTGCTTGCGATCCAAGCTTGGCCCGATTTCCCACTCACCCATAGGTTCTCGGATTCCTGGGGTCATTTGCCATGCGTTCAAATCGGATCCTTGCCTAATAAGTGTGGGTTCGATCTAGCATCTGATCGCCTAGAGTCTGAGCCCAGTTGATTGATCCTCTCTTGTCTGTCATGGCGCCCCATCGTTCTATCCCGCTTGGAATGCAGCCAGTGTCGGGGGGCGACAGTCCAGATACCCCATCAGCTATGGCGCGATGAATTATTGGAGCATGGTCATCGTCGCAAAGGCTAGAGTTATTTTTCTAGCCTTGCTGACTTTTCTTGACTGACACCCCATCTTTTTACTTCTTGATATCCTTATGTGCAGAATATCTCACGGTTTCTATTGTCTCTGTTGATATTGCTTCCCCTTCTCCCCGCCCTCATAGTTCACTTACATGTGGGACATTCAGGAAAACTAATCGATTTGACTATCTATAAACTTTGATGGCCATCACAGTTGCCCTTTTATACCATTCTGTTCAGGTTTCTTAATTTGATACAATGCGTCTTGGGAACCTGTTTATTGTCCTTTGCTGTATCGCGTTTGCTTTCCTTGCTCTTGCAGAAGATGTGACGACGACCTCAGCCTCAATCTCAGCTTCGACCTCAGCTCTAGCCTCAGAAACTAGTAGTCGCACAAGTTCACAAGCTGTAAGCAGTACAACTGCGGCCAGCTCGTCCGACTCCGCAGCATCGGCAACGGATAGCACGGGTGCTATATCAACAAATGCCCATAATGCTACAACTTCATCGATCCCAACAAGCACTACAACAACAAATACAACGGCGCCGACTGTTTCATCAAACCCTGCAGACGGTTGTTACTCTTGCCTAAATTCCATCTTTTTTTTTCTAACAGGGAAGTACAGGGCCCACACAAGATCCTAATGTCCTTCCTCTTCAACCGAAGATCACGCCTGCTTTGGGCATTGCAGGAGTCGTCCTCATAGTACTAGGTGGACTGTATGCACTAATTGGCATTAAGAACAGACAGTATGTATGCTCTAGGAATTGGAGAGGACATCGTGCTGAGATCCAACGTTAGGGTTCATATTTTTCTCTCGACTGCTTTCTTGACTGGCTTAGGAGTGCTGGTAATATCTATTTCTTCTATCTGCAGATTCGTATCTAATTGCTTTTCAGGTGCTTATTGTGTATGTTATGCACCCTCCAGTACAAGACGCGGTTCAGGGTGGCTATTTTGTCGCTGTTTTCTGTACTGGAGTCATATTTGGAGGACTTGCCCTGATCTTCCATGAGATTACAGAGGGCCTTGGCTGTCTCCTGGGCGGGTTTTGTTTGAGTATGTGGCTACTTGAACTCAAGCCTGGAGGTCTCCTCACCGCTTCCGGCTCCAAAGGTGCCCTCATCGGGGCGATTTCTGCTGGTATCTACGCTACATCATTCAATCACTACACAAGGCCCTACAGCTTGATTGGGTCAACTTCCTTCGCCGGTGCGACTGCTATAGTCCTTGGGATTGACTGTTTCAGCCAAGCTGGACTAAAAGAATTCTGGCTCTACCTATGGGGTAAGTAATTCGTTGTTCCTTATTCAAGTCATTATTAATGAAAAGTTCAGGGCTGAACGACGACGTATTCCCTCTTAATACTGTTACCTACCCAGTAACTCACGGCATGAAAGTTGAAATCGCCCTGATAATGGCAATATGTTTTCTGGGATTACTCTCACAGTTCAGGCTGTGGAAAGTAATCAAAGAGAGAAGGAAGAAACAAGCTATGCTGCAGGAGGAAGAAGAGAAGAAGCGCGAAGAGGATGAAGCAGAACTTGGAAGAAGGCTAGAAGAAGGCAACACGCGAGACAGAGCCATTTGGGAATCCGTTTATGGGAACAAAAATCAACACCCATCCGACTCTGGCATAAGCACCGACGTTTCGAACAGTCCACGAAAGCAGTCTACAACTATAGAGACAACAGAAATTAGACCGGATGACGACTCTGGGAACGAACATCAGAATTGCCAAGATGGTAACGAGAAGGGCAGCACAGCGGGAAATTACCCAGAACAAGCTGAGGACAGCCAGGTAAAGGATGAAGTGCGTGACGACCCGTATCATGTATCGGGCGAGTACGTGAGTGAATTACCCGGCGACTTTCCACCAATCCATAATCAACACCCAGCAGTGGTGCCGCTGCCTTTTAATATCCCAGAACCAGAGGGTTCTAGCAATTACGACGATGATAAGTCGGTCGCCGCAACTCTTGCTGGCTCTGAACGCGTCTCAAGGAGGCTCTCTGGACAGTTGTCGAGACAGCCGTCATTTAGAAGCTATGCGTCCGAGGTAGCATTTGCTGCAGCAAAAAGTGACCGTAGTCCGGCATCCTCAGTAGCAGGTGTTCCTGATGAGGATGACAGGGAATTTGCTTCGGAAGTTGGTACTGCTCTGGTGGACGATGAGATTAACGATGACAAAGCCGCATCTGTCGAGACTGATGTTCCTCCAGAACAAGAAATCACACATGAGAAGCAGACACTAGAGCCCACCACAGAAGAAAAGTCCGACTCTAATAGCCAATATAGTGATAAATGTAAAGAAACAGACGAAGACGACCACAAAGCAAGGAAAAAGCCAGACGCCGCAGATGTCTTACCGGCAGGGAAAGTCCTTTCCTTGCTTCCAGTGACAAGTCCAGCTCCAACTTCAAGGCCATCAGTGTCAGAGCAAGATAACAAGAGCCATTCTCATAAGGATGCATCCAAGGAGCCTTCACAGACAGCTTCATATGACAAATCAGCCCAAGATCGGACTAGGAACGCATTTCTCACAGCCGATACTGTGACACAATTACCTGATCGTGTCTCCAGGGTAGTTTCCTCTTACCGGACAAACGAATGGGCGAAGCATCTGTCCGATGCAGAGACTCCGGAGCTTGAGCCTATTCAACCTATTGCCGAAGAAAGTCCTCCAGAAGACAGCTCGAAAGAGATAGTTGCGCCCGTCCATGTGGACGAATTACTACAGACACCATTAAACGCACAGCCTCCTCCAGCTATCCAGACATCAAATGACACGGATCAACTATATGCCTCCACCAATAGTCGTTCCCTCTCTGACAGATCCAAGAGCAAATCGCCAAGGCCAGCTTCTCCTGAGCCCATCAAGAAACAGACAGGTTCCCGCAGAGGCTCTCCCGAACTCTCCCCGCCACCTCTAATTAAGCTTCCAAAATCCAGATCCAATCCATCTCTAGAATCTCAGCACAATAGCTCGCTACCAGGTTATCGAAGATATTTTTCAAGCCAGCACTTAAATAATACTCTTGCAAAGGCTTCGATTGACGAGAGCAAGGAAGTTGATTTCCGGAGACAGCAATACGGGAAGAATCCATCACTAATGGCACAGCGTGAGGCCTTGATCAGGAGCCGAGTATCATCGACTTCGCTATCTCGTGACTCCTGGCTACATCATTCTGCTTCTGCTTCGAGACAGTCGCTGGGTCTAGGAATTTCTTCGTCAAATATGGGAAGCCAACATAACCTACTTGACAATGAGGATATGCCTCTCGCTCAGCGTCGGGACATGATCCACCAACAGCAACGGACCCCGGCGCGAAACGATGCGACAGGGGTTGCTTGGAGAGAGTCTGTCCGCAAGGACTTAGCACGGACGGCATATCCCTACTCTAGCCCGGTTTTCAGCCGCTCCGAGCATGACCACGCTCGGATGGTAAGGCAGCAGCAGATTATGGCCGCAAGCCATATCGACCAAGCTATTGCACAAGGGATGCAGCGAGGCGAGCTACGGGATCGACACCGCGAAGCGATGCGGAAGATGCAAGCAGCCGCCAATAAACCTGAACACTAAATATACTTAGGTGTTGATGTTTCATGATTTCGTGGCTTTCTATCACAACATGCTTATGTCTACTATCTTACGATCTGTACATATCGAATGATCTCTTACCTTCTCGACTTCTCGAATATACTTCCTCAAATGGTGTTGGGACAGAAGGCAGGATTGGGGGGGATGAGGGCTTGTTGCATTATTTTATTGGGCGTCATAGACGCTACTGTGTGATGAGTTTTTCCCAGACTGGAAGGTTTCATTTCGATTCCTAAGCGATTGCGCTAAGCTCAGCAGGGTTATACATACGATCATAATATGCCTGTATATATCATGATATACATATGTCAAAATGATATCCATCTCTTTTCGGTTTTTATTGCCTAGGGGCAAATTCTTTATTTGCTCTACTTGTAAAAGCAGAGCACTTGTCTATTCCCTCGCGAGATTGAAAAGAAGCCGAGAATAACGGCCACTAATGATTCATCTTCATGTCCGCGTCCCCTTGGATTTATTAAGACGTCCTTCTCCACGCAAGTTAGTTCAAGTCCTGTTCGGTTGTTTTGAAACGCCGCTATTGTTGGATCGCGTCTATGATACAGATCTCTTGGCATGGCCGTTGCGGAATCTGAATAAGAGCGAGCTCTACTAAGTCAGAGACTATTGTTATATGTTGGCTTAGTCTCATTCGCTTGCGCGGTCCAGATTTAGTTTCTTATCGTACCAGCGCGCTCCCGCATCGTTAATTTCGCACTTCTCTGTGGACCGCGGAGATCGGGGGTCCTTTAACTATTTGAGGAATATTTCCTTGATCGTCATCTGGGGGATCGCGGCCTGGAACTTGAAAGGGTATGGAAATCGGCCGAAACGGGTATTTGCTCCGTACCATGGTAGATGCTGATGGTGCCGTGATTTATAATTATTTGTACTGGGAAGTGCCTTGCTTCTGTCCATTGCGCATCGTAGCGCTTCCTTCTAGACCGTGTATGGCTTTAATGCTATTCCTCACTAACCATAACGGTTAATTTTATTTGACAAGGGTTCTATCACTTATTCCCAACGGCGATGTCACGTTTCCCGGGAATAGTCCGCTGAGGCGCTTTACGCTGACAACGTTGAAGTCATAACTTCCATTAATATCGTTTGCCCCTGAGATCTAGACAAGATGAACGTAAGTTCTAGCAGTTAGTGGTAGAGGCGAAACCAAAAACGAACGACGGATACTGGTGAAAGTTAAATCGTGATCATTGGAACCGGAGTCTCGGTGCCTGGGCTGACTCCACTATACTTAGAGAACCGGATTTACCCACCAAGGCAGATCGTCTGCGAGATTACTCCTTTTCCTAACTCACTTGAGCTCCGGCGCAGTAAATAGTCTACAAATAAGGCTGATTCTTGGAAGTTGAGTTGTCCCGGTCGTGGAGCTTTCGGTCGCAGGGTCCAACAGGCTCGAAGGAAAATATAATGGCGTACTTTCGGAGGTCTCTAGCGAAGCCTGGTCCTTTTTAGTCTCCCTCCTGTTCCGAAAGAACGGGATCTGCTAAGCCCTGGGCCGTTTGCCGTGGGCCGACTTGTCGAGTTTGTTGCTCCATCATTCTTGCCTTTCTCAGAGACCTGTCTCGTGAGGATTCTGTTAGAGATCGATATTGCTGAAACCTGTATGAGAAGTAAATAGTCGGACCCTGAGAGGACGATCAGACAGTAGTGTGCATAACCATGAAATAGGGGGAACTGAAACATGCTGAGTGGCCCTGTGATAAGGTACTCCAAGACAAAAATGGAAATAAAAAACCTTGTCCAGCGGAAACGGTTTTCTGACGGAAGTGACAGAATGAGGTCAGTGATTCAGGCTGTTACTGTATGACTTGCTTTTTGTCCATGGACTAGGCCTTTTTCGCCATCTTGGGTCTTCTTGTCGCCCTCCAGATCCGTGTGGACCGAAGCAGAGAGGGTCAAGACCCCCGGTTCTCCAGGACGCCGCCTCGTTTGATCCGTTGGTGACCATGTCCTCGTATCGTATGTCTTCGTGTATCCCTGTCATCACGGCTGGTGAGGCTCCGATTCCTAGTGTAGAACGGGCACACCGAGGGCCTTTCTAAAAGAAAGGGCCTCAAGACAGGCGGTCTGAGCGAGTAAATGGCATCCCTCCATTTGAATGGATAGTGGTGTGTAGTGTACAGTGGGATGATGGATCTACTGCATCATAAACGATTCTCGTTGGATCAGAAAGCCAAGAATGAACAGCTCTCTGTGCGATGGCATTTGCTGCATAAATAGCATCTTTAGTTTTGTCTGGGCCTCCACGCTCCATCGCAGGTGATGCAGGATCGTGGCGCACCGCAGAAGGGACGGGAACCCGGCTTGGATCGTCCTTGGGTGATCAGTAGTCTTCTATAATCGACTACTAACTATTAGCCTCAAGCGGAGGAAAGCCAGCGAACAGTTAAGTCGCTACCCAACGGAGAACCTCTGCGGCGTCTCCACAATGCATGGACGACCGGGTGATAATCTGATGAGCCTGTCGTCATGGCTGTAGGGTTTTGGACGGGGTGTTTTTTCTTCGTTCTTTTTTAATCCAGGCGTGACCTCCGGGCTGGTGCGTCTGGGACCTTGACTTGCTCGAACTCTGTCTGCCATGAGGAAAGGGTAGAAGGAAAACACGACCGGCCACCAAGGATATCGCCAGATCTCCCTCTATCGATGGTCGCGGGATGGGCGTAGAGTCCGCTAGAGAGGCGACCCTTACGTGCCCGTTGCCCCTTTCCGGCTCGCCAATCACCGCCTGGTCGCCGCTCCATCTTCACCCTCAACGCCGTCTTTTTCTTCTCCCTCCACATCTTCAACCACGGCGTCCTCCAGCGCGCAACCTACACAGCTATCATCGCAGTCGGTGGAAGAGAACGCGGCGAGCGGCCATTCTCATCGACGTGGTCACGACCAAGCACAGGACCTGGAGCCATCGTCCTCGACGGCACGACCGCGCATCCAGGTTCGGATCCCTGAACCATTATACCATCCTCCCTCACCCCCGACGGCAACAGGTACATCACGACGAAGACCATCAGAAGAAAACCGCCGTCGTTCTCTGTTCGGAACCTTTCGACTCGGATCACCCACGGCCGCTGGACAGCCTGCCTCCCGACTCTGGAATCCGATCAACTACGTGCCCCGCACAACTCCAGTTACGATCCCACGCCCACAACAGCCATCAGACGAGCATCTCCCCCTCGAAGGCTATCGCGACGCTTATCCACTGTTGACGATCCCTGAGCAACGACGCAGCAGACACAATCCCAGCCCCAGCAGCTTAGTGGTAGAGCGCAGTGTTAGCGAGGCCGAGAGTGGACGAACGAGTATTGGGTTGCCCCCTGGACACAGGAGGAGCGGAAACTGGGACGAAACCGTTAGGGAAGAGATGACAGCGCAGATCAGTCCCAATAAGCAGGAAAATGATTTTCCGGGGCGACCAGAACCGACGCACCTGAGGCCGGACGGTGGGAGAGGTCTGGATGTCCAACATCCTCGCCACATCCAGTCGCAGAGTTCGCTGCGATCACAGACGTTCGCGTCTCTGCCATCGCCCACAGGAAATAATACTTCTGGTGGTGGTACGTCCGGAGAAGGGGATACGGCGGAGGAACTGGCCTGGGGCCCAGCACATCCTTGCTTTCCGCATCTGAACCCCCACGTACCAATTGCTTCTGATGAATATCTCACGACACGAATTATTCGCATACGACGGGATTGGATGGTGAAAGGCGATTTGGCGCCTACGTTTTCTAATCTGTATCCAGAGATTCTTGATCCTTTGCTACCGGAACAGGAATTCCGCAGAATTATCGCCAAGATCAATTCAGAGCTGATCAAAGCTTTTGATCCGTATAGTCTGCGCAATTGGTTCGACGGGGCGATGGGTCTCTTGACAGGTTGGATTTGGGAAGATCTAGGTGCTACTGGCATCAAAAGCCATCTAAGACAGCTCGAGGACTGGCTGGAGAATTGGAATCGGGAAGTAGGCGTGAAAGAAGGAGTCCGGATATGGAGCCTTCGAAGAACAGCATATATGTCACTGGACATAGAGATCCCGGATCCAAAGGTTGGCATTGTCACCGACGGAACCTCCTTGCCAGGAACGAGGCCTGGAAGCAGATTAGACCCTGTCGACTATCATGGCAGGTAGCATCCGGTCAAATCATTCCGCCTCACATCTGTCGGACCTTTTTCCGCATCTTTTCGACGCCTTTTCCAGCCACTTCAGTTTCCCTTTTCTTGTCAATGTTTTGATATAAAATTCGACGTGATGCATATGGTCTGAGCGATTTTATTCTGACGATCCTTTGCTCTATGGACAACGTTTTTTTCTAGTGCTATTGTGATATCCAGGTTTCACCGTTTGATTCATGTGAAGTGATACCATTGTTCGTTTCTGGTTTGGGGCTGTACGGTAGCTATTTCGGACATTATTCTTCGCGTCTTTGCGCGGCACCAGCTTCTTGTTCTTTTCTCCTCGTTGGTCTCCTGAGTGCACTGCTGCCGCGGTTATCATCTATGTCTAGGAGGAGAAACCAAAGGGGGAGGCCTATGTGATGGAAGGCGCTAAGCGTTATCTAAAACACATATTGCGGACTATTCTTGTACTTTATGTTTTTACATATTGTTTCACATTTCTGCATGTGGATATACCTCCGACAAGTGATGTCAGAGGAACAGTGGGCCGATTCGGCCTGTGAATACATATTTAATGAAACAGTTAGCTACATTAGAACTTCCACTTTTTGTAAGAGTCATAGTTCCCTGTAAATTGGCCGTGCTGCCGCTACCAAGTAGGTCCCAACAATTCCCATTATCGGTAACCCTGTATATGAAGGGTGTTACATGCTACGTAATCAAGTCCACCTAGAGTATCTCTATAGGAAGGATAAGTGTGTCTTCATGAAAGTGATAGTACTTATCTATTTTACTTACTTAGACTCTCATAAAATAGCTGCTTGGAAGGAGAACACAGCGGGGTCTGTTCCTGCATACCACGCGGGGAGAGCACTGCGTAACTTACGGACGGTAACTTTACAGCCCGATTAAGCTTAACCCCCAGAATGCTAAGGCCGGTCCGGAATTAACCACATCCCACCCCCAAAGCTATGAACAGCTCCTAACCCGCGACGAGCATCTCTATTCGAACTCCGTAAAGATGCTCTCCGGAATCCTGATCTTCAACCAGAAAGGGGAGAATCTTATCTTCCGCGCCTTCCGCAATGACTGCCGCCCGCGTCTAGCAGACATATTCCGCATCCAGGTCATTTCCAACGCGCAGGTGCGCTCTCCTATCCTGACGCTCGGATCGACCACCTTCAGCCATGTGAAGCACGAGAATATCTACTTGGTGGCGGTGACGAAGAGCAATGCCAATGCTGCGCTCGTGTTCGAGTTCCTATACAAGTTGATCATATTGGGGAAAGGCTACTTTGGCAAGTTCGATGAAGAAGCCGTCAAGAATAATTTTGTTCTGGTTTATGAGCTGCTAGATGGTATTTTCGGACCCTTAAGCTTCTCTTTTTCTGCAGATATGTCTGTTTCCTGGTGGTCCCCCCAGCTGCTGACGCTTGGTTTGTCTTATTACAGAAATCCTCGACTTTGGATATCCCCAAAACACCGAGACTGATACCCTAAAAATGTACATTACCACAGAAGGGGTCAAGTCTGCCATCGCCAACTCTCCCGCGGATTCAAGTCGGATTACCATGCAGGCCACTGGCGCACTCTCGTGGCGAAGATCAGACATCAAATACAGGAAGAATGAGGCCTTTGTCGACGTGATTGAGGATGTCAATCTCCTGATGTCAGCCACGGGGACGGTCCTACGTGCCGACGTTAATGGACAGATTATCATGCGAGCATATCTGACGGGAACTCCTGAGTGCAAGTTTGGACTCAACGACCGGCTCTTGCTGGACAGTGATGGGACGAAAGCCACACGCGCCGCAGCAGGATCGGTCACTCTTGAGGACTGTCAATTCCACCAGTGCGTGAAGTTGGGTCGCTTCGATGCGGATCGAACTATTTCCTTTGTTCCGCCAGATGGGGAATTCGAGCTCATGCGCTATCGAGCAACAGATAATGTCAATCTCCCGTTCAAGGTCCACCCTATTGTGCGAGAGGTCGGCACGACCAAGGTGGAATACAGTGTCGCCATCAAGGCCAATTATGGATCCAAGCTCTTCGCGACTAATGTCGTTATCCGGATTCCGACGCCGCTGAATACCGCAAAAATCACAGAGCGAACAAGCCAGGGTAAAGCCAAGTATGAGCCGGAACACAATAATATTGTGTGGAAGATCGCACGCTTTTCAGGACAGAGCGAATATGTTCTCACAGCGGAGGCTACGCTGACGAGCATGACTCACCAGAAGGCCTGGAGCCGGCCTCCCCTCAGCTTATCCTTCAGCTTGCTTATGTTTACCAGCAGCGGTTTGCTCGTCAGGTACTTGAAGGTGTTCGAGAAGAGTAACTACAGCAGTGTCAAATGGGTGCGGTACATGACGAGAGCGGGAAGTTATGAGATAAGGTATGTTTGATTAAAAAAATTGTGATAATAGAACGCATCTAACATGCTGGGCGCAGATTCTAAGCGGACTTGGGTATCGGAACGGACTATGCGGTTACGTCTTTGGCGATAAGAGAAATCATCCCTTCTATTTCTGGTACTCTAGCCACCATAGAGAAGGCCAGAATCTGGCTCTGTTCCTCGGATCTCTGCTATGGTTGAGAAATTAGGGGAGTGCACGTCAACCCAGCAGCATAAATACTTGTCTGTGAGCAGGAAGGCGCATTTGGAGCAGGTCTTCCATTATCTTCTGTTACTCTTGCCAGCGTCCGGGATTCTTCGGACTTAGGGAGGTTTTCATTGTACGGCGTTTCTAATTCCACACTATGTGCTTTTTCTTGTTCTGTTGCGTGGGATGTTTGATATCCACAAGGTTAAATGGAAAATAGATTGAGCCTGGGCAGTGGCCCGGAGGTACATATATAATGCGGCTTACATACTATATCTCAGCTTCTTGATTCTTGTCTATCTCTATACATAGACCACTTATTTTCCACCTTCATAGTAAAGGACGACGCCTTCGATCTATAAAATACTCGCAGAGACTCTGACCCCTTAGTTGATGGTCCCATATGGTTTGCTCGTGTCCTTGCTATGTTCAAATTTCCCACTTAGCACAATATCGAACACTTTCTCAAGCCGGTCTACTGCCTCATCTGCTATCTCTAAAGAAGTGTCAGTACCTAGAAATCAACAATAAGATAGGAGTAATGGGGGTTTCGTACGGTGATGAACTACGATCCGACCACCCAACACACGGATACCATTCTGTGCTGCAACCTCAGAGACATCATTGGGTCCCAACCCAGCCTGCGCTAGATCTAACCACACCATATTCGTCTGCGTAGGTAACTTCAGTTGCCCTCCTCTTGAGGTCCATGCCTCAGCGATCTTTTTGGCTTTCTCATGTGTAGCTTTCAGTTTTCCTCCTTCTCCATTGGGGCCATGGCCAAACACTTCCTCGACAGCCACCCTGGCAGCTGCAGATAGGACACCCAGCTGTCGAGTTCCTCCTCCGATTGATTTACGAAACCAACGAGCCTGCTCTATGAACTCTTCCGAGCTGACAACTATGCTTCCAATCGGGGCACCTAAGCCCTTTGAGAAACACAGACTGACACTGTCAAAGAGGCTGCAAAAGTCCGCCAAGGACCCTGCCCCAGCAGCAGCAACTTCCCATATCCTAGCGCCGTCGAGATGGACCTTAATATTGTTGTCATGAGCCCATTCCACAATCCGTCGAGTTTCGTCAAGAGGCATGATAACTCCACCAAGAGTGTTTTCCAGACTGATTAATCTCGTTGGACAGTTATGGATGTTCAGTTTCGGAATTTGCTCAGTCAAAGCTCCCCGCTTGATGCCCTGCGTGAGTCCGTATGGAATATTTGCTCCAGGTATGACATGTGCTTTGATATCGTCTAACGTAAGATAGAGACCATTTCGAGGAATAACCGGGTTCACAGTTGCTCCCGTCCACAGGCTCACACCACCGGCCTCGGAGGTGATGATATGGGAGCGATGATCGCATAGGACTGCATATGGCGGTTGATATAGATGAGTTCGCAGGGCGATCTGGTTGCCCATTGTACCAGACATCACGAATAGACCACTTTTATGACCCGTTCTTTTGGCCACGTAGTCTTCCAGTTCGTTTGTAGTTTTATCTTCTCCGAAGACATCATCGCCAAGCTGGGCCTGGGATATGGCCTCTAGCATAGACGGTCCTGGTTTTGTGACGGTGTCGCCTTAAATTCGATTCTGGAGGTTAGTCTCGCGAAATATATTATGTGTTTATCATCAAGAAGGGAGTGAGTTTACGAACTTCGAAAATCAAATGCAGTGTCGCCTGGCTCTTTCCATGTCGTGGACGAAATCCAACTTTTGTCGTTAGACCCTTGGGATGCCATTGTCTTTGTTTGTTTGAGCTGCCTAATGTAATTCGCCTCAGAGTTAGATGCATTACAATATGGTTTCTTTTCTTGTTGTCCTTACTAGTACTTTTAATATTAGGGGAGAGCCTATTTGCAAAGCGCAGAGGGAGGGGTCAGGAATCCGATAAGATAAACGTGGAGTCGAGGAATGCTCCGCTAAAGCTAACCGATGGCGTGACGAATGAACCTTCGTGAACGGATTAATTTTTCAGAGAAGGTAGGATTGGCTGTCAGGAAAGCTTCTTTCTTATCATCTCCCACTTAAAGTTACATACAAGAATGATTATCTTTCAGCGAGTCACCGCAAATGGATGGATCTTGGTTGTACGGAGAAATATCCGATATTGCATGGCCGGTTCAGCATTGGGGTACCTGGCCGAGTGGTGAACTTAAGCAGGACCATCGTAAGCGGCAGATGTACCTCATGAAACCGTGTTACATTTCTGGTAAATTATTAGTTGTTCATATTCTAGGCCCGCGTCGGAGGGGTAGGCGCGGGGAAGGTTCGGGATGTACGGCCGAGAAGTTCATGCTTCTCGGCAAAATACTATCTAGCCGAGTATCAGAAAGATTGCACAAGAGACATCCAAGACCTAATAGAATGCATATATACCCAGTACGCATTCATAACAGAATGGCTTTACTGCATTTATTATAATAATGGTCATAAGGAGATGCGCTATATAATTGCCTAGAGATTATTAGCAGCAGCATGTAGACTAAGAACGTTGGCAAATCCCACCTCTACAGCCTTTCTATGTCTGCTGCTGTTAAATCTAGGTTTCTCCGCCACGATTAAATGATCTCTTATTTCTCGTGCTCTTGGATCCAGTTTGGCCACGCGGCTGTTCGAACATGTCGAATTCTGTCAGTGCGCATAACTCGCCTGCATATGATATATCAACCGCCCTCTCTGACTACTACAGAATCTACCAGACCCCTATGACATGTCTTCTTTGGCTAATTTGGAGTTAAATATGGGTTCATCCTGCCTCTATGCTCTAGCTTTCGAGTAATCAAAGCTAGAAGCACTTCGGATAGTCAAGTACAGTTGCTATGCTTCCATGCCCTAGGATACGACAAATTCAGATTGACCGAGAAGATGTTAATAAATAAGCTCATCGGTATGTCTTGCTTCTGCTTATTAATGGACATATTACTACCGGTCTCTAAGAAGATTTATTAGGTGGGTTATTTCTTTTATAATTCATGTGTGTGTATATTATTCGATTGGTAGAATATCGTATAGAGTAACATTGAGCCTGTACCAACATCCACTTGAATTGATATGTGCTTGTCTCCAATATTAATCTATGCACTTTAAGTTTGTGCAAAATAGTAAAACAAATCCCATATTTGTTTATATATATTCTTTTCATGTTCCTTTATATCCTCTACACAATAACCTAGCTCTCATATATTGATGCTGGCTTTCCGAGAAGGTACAGGACTGAGACCATATCCAGATAGGATCGAATTGGATGAGATGAAACGTATTAACGGTGCCTCCTAATCCATGGATGAAGAAGAAAACAAGTGGTTTTGAGGAATCATAATATATCTGGCGGTCATTGATGGCACGTGCGAAAATTTCTACCAGTCATTACTCGGACTTTATGCCCAACCCATCCTCATCCTGTCCGATCTCCACTACTCTGACGATAACAAGATCCAGCGCAGCCCTAGACTGGACCAATAATCCTTTCATTGCAGACTCATGACTTACCTGCGTCGGTTTGCTCGCGCAGCTTATAAAGCGGCATGTATCCGAAACTTGCGTAGAACGTTGTTTGGTTCTGCATAAACAAACTTAGTGGACTGATGAGCGTGTCCTTACGATTTCCATTTTTTTGATTCCCTACTATGTAGTATGGACGTCTCTCAACAGTCCTCTGGTAGTGTACTGATCCTACATGCGTATTCATTATCAGAAGCCTGCATCCTTATATATTTTTCGACACCTGCAGTACGACTTCGAATATTGCTCGCAAAACGTCAGGCCAGACCGGATATATTAACTCATGAATGAAAAATACCTCAATTCCCGAACCCAAAGCCTCTAACTTTCCACTTCGCTTCTGCTCTAATTATGCGTACGCCGCAGCGTGCATATATTGAGACACCGGACCGATTCGACGGATCCCAAAACACCAGACCGAAAGCAAAAGAGAGCTCTCTCACCGCTAGTTCGATGCAAAGTCGATCGCAATCATATAGAAAGCATACAATCTATCAGTAAACACATCCCTTTTTCTCAGCACTGCACTTGATCATAATAAATAACAATAACAATAACAAACAAACATTTAAGTATATGCCAATATAAGTGAGGGAGCGGGGTGGTTTAATTAAGTGGTGGCATTGCCCAGGTAACGCAGCGATAAAGTTCACTAGTTTAGCTGCAACAGTGGTAAAGTGCTGACTGGAAAGGGAACCGAATTGTCGTCGCTCAGGCCCACTCATGCGGACCGGTCAAACTCCCGTCCGTTTTACTGTACCTGTAACTAGGTTACGGTTACCCTAGGGAAAGTCAGATAAACAAGTGTGACAGGGACTAGGGTAGTTGGATGGTGGGAGATCGGTGTCGCATCTGCGAACGACTGGAGTCAAGGGCAAGATGCAGAGACCTTTGCATCAGATTTTTGGAAAGTGCTGTTTACTTGAGATGCTGGGAAAGCAAATGGTATGAAAGTTCAAAATTTCACTTGATCTATTGTCAATTCAACTGCGATAGAAAATACTATCCGTGATGTAGCATCGAGTATCATCTCGTGTGAAGAGTATTATTAACACATGGAAAGAAAAAGAGAGAAACAGAAGTCCAACGTAGTGATTACAGTGAGGGTTCGTCCCAATTCAAATGTCCAGATCAACACATAGGAAAACAAGAGAAAGATTGGGCATGTCCAAGTTGCCGGGGAATTATGCTTCAAAAGAAAAATAAAAAAGATATACCGCCCAAGGTCAAAACCCCGAGTATCACAGAAACGCCGGTAGCCACCCAGCCTTTTTCCGTATGTCCCAGTAATTATACAATCGAAGACCGCAGAAGCCCCAAGTAAAAGCCCAGAAGAGGCAAGACCGGAAATATAACGCCTGACCCGCGAGCAATGGTCATTTCTTTGGAGAGAAGCAGGGATGCTTTACCGCCAGCTCTCATCAATGGGTCGGCGAACCATGCGCCTTCCGCGTCGAAGACCGACGTTGCCTTCTCCAACAAGGGCCTTCCATCGACGGCCGACGCTGTTGTTATCCTTTCCCATGCGTCGCGCACATTCGTCCCAATCTCTTTTGGACAGTTGGAACTTTTCCAGGACCAAATCAACCAATCTCCGGTCATCTTCTGCGGTCCAGTCTGCGGACGGATCGGAGGTACAATCTGTCACCTCGATCGAGGGAATTGCAGTGTCTGGGTTGGGAGTGGTTCCGTTATTTTCTGCTTCTGAAGCAGGCAAGACTGATACTGATGGTTTGACGGTGGTAGTACTAAGAGAGTGGAAGTCGGAGGTTGCAAGACCCAAAGGAAGGTCGAGAGGAGCGCGCCTTTGGCGCTTAGGCGTTGAGAACAGATCGCGGGGTGACACATCAGCCATTTCGGTATCGCCGTCCTCATAGCAGTCTCTTCTTCTCTTGTTCACACCACGAGGAGGCGTAGATGCTCGCTTGACGACCCGCTGCGGCCGGGTCTGCGTCGGGGGCTTGACGTGGAGAGGGCTCTGAAGACGCTCTGGTCTGGCACGTCGAGGTGATGGCGCTGGAGAGACATTGCTGAGAAGCGACTGCAGTGCGCGACAGGTTCCCAGAAGGCCGTTGCCAGTTGGAAAGCCATCGTCTGACGGAGGAGGTGTAGGAGAGAACAGGCGACTGGCCGCGAAACGAGACCGAGTCGAGTACTTTCGGGAATCACAGGGAAGTGCAGATGGAAGTAACATCTTGTCTCAATGAATTCCGACTCGGAAACGATGATTTATCGGATGTTGTGTGATGAATAATCGCTGAGCCCGTTGTGCGCAGGCAACAGCTGTCGTGGGTGATTTATGCGCCGGAGCGGTTCTCAACGGCGATTGTTGTTCTTTGGATGATCAAAGTTTATATACCGGTGGAATGAGGGCGTGCGCTTCGATATCGACAGTCTCCGGCCGATGCGACCACGCTGTGGTGGGATAGACGCGGTGGAATGGTCGTCGACCAGAGCGAGGCGGATAGTTTTCGCGGGGAGAGATGGAATGGGGGGAACAGCAGTGGAAGACGGCGAGACGGGCCAATTTTAGCAGGGGCAGCGCTCGGTTCCGGGAACGGACGCCAGTGGGTGAACCCGTTCGCGGCCAGCGGTTTGCGCCTGACAGACCAAAGACTAAAGTCAGACAGAACGTCAAGTTTGTGGATCCCTCCTTGACGATATCGATCAGACCGTGCCCCTAGCAGCTTGTCCAGGTACCTTTTCTCCGCCGCGTGCCGGTTGCCGCTGCACCGGACAACCAGGGCAGCGTTTGCACTGAGACAAGGATCTTCCTAGGGAGAAACAAAAAAAAAACAAGAGATCCAGGACGTGCTCGTTGCCGAATGCAGCATCTGCAAGGTAGCTGCGAGCTTGTTGGAAACACCACGAGGGGTACGATACTGGACTACTTCCCCTTCTTCTTACCTTACTCATGGACGGACGAAGTGGCTGGAACGATTCCAAGTCCACCAGAAGAATTACTCATTCGTATAGACACGAGCTACAGGGGGTTCTCCGTCGGGTCTGGTGACTGTTCGGCCGTGTCGACGAGAAGGACTTAGAACTATTCTACGCGGCCACCGGTTGATGGCAGCTCGACAACGGTACCGTACGATTGGAGGATAGACATGGGCTGTGCGCACTGCAACGTCCATCGATAGCCTGCAGGGACCGGCCTAAAAACTCCATGACATGAGGATCATCCGCACTTTTCCCCTGCCTCAGGACACCAATTCATTAGCCCAGAACGCTACGAGCTCTGAGGTCATCCGACTTCTCTCCCTTATCTCCTTGAAGACATCATGACAGTATGGAATAGACTCCAATGGAATTGTACCTTGCTACATGGTATTTCGTGGATAAACTCCCCGCCTCTCCTGCAAGGACGAAAGGGGATCTCGAAGCCTCCTCGAGGGACCTCCTCGAGGATCCTATTTTGTGTTACCATTGAGAAGATTCCGACGCATCATGCAAGACATCGCTCTAGAGTACTGTACTTGTCCTATCGACCATACCATCTTGGTGTTAGTATCCCTCCTTTCTGGCCATTAGGTCCCAGCCACCGTGCAAGTCGCGCAGGAACTGTCCTTCCATTGCATCCGATGCTCGTGACAGCGATGGAGAAAGCGCCTCAACGGCAATGATGAATGCATTATGACTCCCATCATGCGTAATCGACGCCTTCCAGAGGCTTCCTAGACCAACCCTCAGGGAAACACCCTGGACAGTCTTCGTCAACTGTGCCGTTTGGACTTGTTCTCGATCTGTTCGGGCGAGCTAATATAACCCCTTTTAGAAAGCGCGTCATTTCGCGTTTCAGAACGTGTCGCGTCCGCGTTTAACGCGTTGTCCAATAATCGTCGAGCGTATCCGACTTCAAATCTTCTTTTCGTCCTTTACCGTTTCCACCCGCGATGGACAAGACCAACCGAGAGAATAGTACTGAGACGACGGTGCCTGATCACATACCAGTAGGTGGCTTAGTTTTCCACGTGCAACAGCGACGCCGATCCGGGTAGGTGTTGCCCATGGTGACCCAGTGTCGGCAGTGATTGAAGTCAAACTGACAAGCCAGCCCCTTGCGCCGCAAAGCCAATGCGCTCCTCTTGAGGAGGCTGGAGAGCATGAACGAGAGGGATTGAAGATAATGGCAGCCGTTTTTGTTATCTGTAACCCCATTCATTGGCTTCCTTCTCTGCCTCCCTTTCCCTCCTCTCCTTGCGCCACTCCAGAAACGGTCTCCCCCACGAAAGGCCATTGGACCGGTTGCTCCCTACCGGATATGGAGTATCATACCCTCCATCGTGGAGGACGAAAAGGGAGATGCACAAAGCACGTCACATTCCTGGGCCATATCCTGCAGGTACTCTGCACCCCGCAGGCGCGCTTAGGAGACGCCGCCTATCAACTTCCAAGCACTTATGAGGGGAAGTATTGCGAGGTGAACACATGACGTGCTTTGTCCCTATAGAGCCTCTATCGGAGCCTGATAAGGGTTGGCCCCCAAAACATGACCTGATTGGGAACACCAAACGACAACTCAGACAGATGAGACGATTCTGTTTTAGGACGCATAACGATCTTATGCGGTGCACAACGTCCTTCAATGGCCAACATCTAGATCTCATCTCCCTAGTTCCCAGTTCCTAGTTACTAGCTCCTAGCTCCTACCATCATCTAGCCCAACTTAATCTCAGGAAATTAACTAACAAAACAAAAAAAACTTGGACGAACCCATGAAAACAAACTTGGATTAACTTCCGCTTACTACTCAACCTTACCCCTCCTCCAAACCTACCCACCCTCTCAACGCAAGCAGCAAGATCTGATCTAAAGCAAGGGATGGTGCACACCACTGCGTACCTGCGTCTGCTTTGCTCCTACCGCGCAGAGTACAGGATACATACAGGATACAGGACATGAGCCGATAACCGAACCATGCCGAGACCCATTTTTCCTCCATCGTACATTGGCAGAGCTTCTTTTTCTCGTTCCTCTCCCTGTATAATTACGAAATTGCTGCAAGACATCCCTGTTCTCGACCCTGTCCTCAACGGTTGAAGTACACTAGTGCGGCTGATCTTGGGTCCAATTAGACTTAGTAGATCTACTTGGTCGTAGAGAGGGGGGCTGGATTGGCTAGCTGGATTGGCTGGCTGGATTGGCTGGCTGGATTGGCTGGAGAGCTGATCTGTGGCTTAGGCCTCTAGATAGGGTGGTATAGGATGGTAGTAGCGTCTGAGCGCCTGATCATGAGGTTACCGGCGAGATTAGTTGATCTTATCCTTCCTTCTTCCGTTTCTTTGCCTTCAAGAATAAGGAAAGTGGACGGTCAATCTGTACCTGGTTATCTCTTTTTTTCTGAGACAAGGGTTTGTTGCCCGGCCATTTTCTACAGGGAGTGTCTTCAGGTTCTTGACAAATCTTCCGGTTTCTTTTTATCTCGTACGAAGATTCTAGGGGGCGGAAGATATGGGAGTGGCTCGAATTATCCTCGTCTTGTAGGACCTGTAGTTAAATAGAAAAATGAAAGAATTCACTATATTGTAGACACCAAATACTGTTATCCTATCTATGAATTTGCAGGTACAGCTGATATCCTGCAAGCTCTCGGGGACCATGCTCACTCGGCGAATGTCCTGTACGACTCATGCATAAACTCTACGTGGCCGTCTAGCCACCTGAGCACCAGCCATCATCCGGAATGCGGGCTTTTCTGTCGGAGGAAACCGAGCCTAATGATCCATCCTAGATGGGTTCGTGCTGGTGCCCGGCTTGGCTACCGGGATTCCCTATCGATAAAGAAGAACTAGTGGTTTGTGTTACCCAGATATGGTCATAGTAGGCAAACCTTCCGGTGGAGCTTAAGTATCCTTAGCTGCATGCCTTGCATAGCTCTCTCGTCTCAGAACTCACGAGGTGAGACCTTTAGAGATCGACTCTGATCCTAGGATATCCCAGCTAGTTGGAAATTCAAACGTAAACTCATATTTATCAGAAGTCAATTTCAAACCATCTCTCAGACAGCAAGGGCGTCCCCAGGACGGAGTGATACAATGAATATCTCTGAAAGAAAATATAGGAAAGGTTTAGTTGCTGGGGTGAAATAAAGAGAAAAGGCAATATGGCCGTGTGACAAGCAGTTTGAGACACAATCTTGGAAGCGGGTAAGTATTCGAATTGCGGGCTTTCTTCCTTCTGGCCCGAGTCCGACCATCTTTTTGTGGCTCATTTCAATATTGTCTATCCTGGGGATCTTTCCTCTTCACTAGTGAAGGAATTGGTAGACTGCTGCTCCATCCCCAAGACTTCTATCCGTCTGCCTTGGTTTTTAGCCACAATATCCCTTCCGTACAGAACCCTACAGCGCGCTCCTGAAAACGCATTCTCCACTTCTTCATACACTTCGTCCTCCTCCGGTAGATCGTAGATGTGGCTCATCGGTGGTCGTTTACCTAGACGGTATTTGGGTCTGGTTACGAGTCCTTTACGAGATGCCCAGTCTTGCACAGCTCCGGTGGCTACTGAGACATCCTTCGGAGAAACTGATCTTCTATTTTTGGTCAGGAAAATCTGAGAAGGAAGCTCCTCCTTGCTTTTGTGTGTACCCTCCCTGAACCAGGCTTCCGGACTATATGGCAACCGGATATGAGATTTCAATCTTGTAGTGATGATACCTAGTCCATTCGGGTCGTCAAGGATCTCAGTAATGTTGCAGTCGTGTTTCGTCAACGGAAAAGTCTGCATTGTGCACATGACCTCTTTCCCGCTCCTGTTGAATAATGGCAGATTTGTGTCAGAGAGGGTGGGTGAAGGGGCGTCATGGTTCCCAGCCGCCTGTTCAACGATTGAGGATAATGCTATGTTTGACAAGGTTGGGTGAGATCTGTTGCACTTTGATAGGCTTGAGTGAGATTCCTGGTCAACGTAACTTGTTTCGATGAATTGCTCTGCTGGTGTAGTTTCATCCCTTTCACTGTAAATTGCTGGTCTTCGTGTCAATGGTTGATACTCAAGGAGTATCGGTTTATTTGAAGGTCGTAATTTCCAATCTTTGATAGCTCTTTCATAAAGCAGCTCGAATTCTTCCTTGTGGGCAGGGTTGGTGAACCATTGGTGTTCCAGTGCTTTCTTCGCATTCATACGGCTATCCTCATTTCGGACGAGGAGCCGGTAAACGAAGTCTTTTGGACGTTCACCTACACTAATCCATTTCTCATCAGCTTTCAGTCTTTCTAGGTTACATTTCCGTGCCAATTCTTCAGAATATAAACAAGTATCTGGATCCATAAAGGGTGATCCTCCGGTCAATAGAACGACGGTGACGCAGCCAAGGGACCATAGGTCAACTGCTTTTGTGTAACCGCTTCCGTAGAAACGTGACTGTTGAACAACTTCACTGTCAAAGTGTCGGAATTTGATCTTTTTCATCATCTTGAGGTAATTAACTCACGGTGCTACGTATTCGAATGTGCCCATGAGGGTCCGCATCCGCTCATGTTTATGCTGGATAACCCTTGCGCATCCGAAATCCGTGAGAATGACTCTACATCCATCGGCCAGAGAAGTCATAAGAATATTATCTGGCTTAAGATCCCGATGCACAATGTTGCGTTCATGTAGGTAATCCAGTGCTATTAATATCTGCCGAACAATTACTGCCGCCTCGATATCACGGAGTTTTCCACGCTTGTGTTCCAGAAAAGAGAAAAGGTCACCAGCGGTGACCAAATCTTGAAACATGTAGCTATGCATTTCATTAGTGATATTTTTTATTGTTTTTATATCTGGACTTACATCGTGTTTGGAGTCTTTATAAGCTGTTCTATCCTAATGATGTTCGGCTGGCTTCAATTAACCAATGCAAGTGTCATGGTGAAATGTAGGGGATATAACGTACGTGACACAATCCTCCAAGTATCTCCGACTCGCGGTCGTAGATCCTTAGTTTATCTTTAATGTATTTTGTCTGATATTGATGTTTTATCCGCTCTCTGGCCTTCTGCTCTGGGATGGATTCATCATCGATCTCAGCAGGAGGCGTATCTGTCTTTGTCTTGGACAGTCTCGCTTCTTGAGCTTCTAAAGACCTCAGTTTCTTCTTTAAACCTCGGATATCGACAATTTTACAAGCAAGTTGTCGGCCTGTCTTCTTATTGATAGCCATATGAACCTGCCCATATGCTCCCGATCCTAGTTTACGCTTGGTGACAATATACTGACCCTGAAAGCCCTGGAGGCGAAAGATGAGTAGCAATTCCATTCCCTATTAAGGGTCGAATATTTGCATACCTTTATTTCCATGCGCTGGACTTCGTCAAAGTGCTCTTCAGTTGTCGTCTCACACCGAAAGACAAGGTGGAAGTGGTCAGACAACGTTAAAATATCTCCGTCACTTAGGAGCACACTGCCATTGCTCTTCTCGATCCAGTGATTGTTCCAGCGAGTTCCATTGCTAGAGAGGTCCTGTGCATAGACCAATGGTGCAACCTCTTCTGGGTTCTCATGGTCAAATATGATAGTATATATACGAACATGTTTATTTGAAATAATTGGGTCACCGATCACAATGTGACTGAGCATGTCAGCATAAGACTTCCATGGAGAAGGGGTTACTAACCACTTTTTAAAGTCTCTTCCGATATAGATGACCTCGTCATAATAGATTCTGAATGGATATCCCATGGTTCCATTGTCGAGATTCCACTGGTAAAACACACCAACACAGCCGTTGGGTGGTACAGACGAAGGGAGATGGTCACTGATAGTCGACATAGCAGATGACGGTGAACAGAAAGAGAGAGAAAGGTTCTCTGATGAGCATGAAATCAGCTAAATACCAAGATGCTCTTTAAATCTGACGCGCCAAAGGAAGTCGCAGCACATCTCAAACCTCGTAATTTGACATGAATCTGAAATAGAATTTAAATAACATTGCAGCTCATACTCAGATGAAATAATACTTTTTTTCCTCGAGGGAAAGAAAATCAAACGTCGAGGATTGTGTGATGCTCGACAGTGGGTAGGTCACAGGATACTGTTCCTTCCGGATACGGTATGCATACTCTGGTGCACAACCACCTGCCGTGTACAAGACCTGGATATAAAATCTTTTGGTCGCATTTTATATATGATAATTCACAATTGCCAGTAGCTTGTGCCCGATGCTGTTCTTACGTAACCGATATGATTTTTCATGAAATGACAAACGTGATATTGCCCGCACAGCTCATTCTTCAGTTAATCTTTAAAGAAGCAAGATCCAGCTTTGTCTAAATAGTGTCTATTAGGAGTGTATTTGTGTTTTGAGTGCCAAATATTTTGCCTCAAGAAGGCAGACTCGATATCGCAAACAGGTATCATGCCATATATTACAGAGAAACCATCAGTTTCGTTTTCATGCACAAGCCTGGTCATGGACAGCTGACAATAGCAGTTTCTGACCCCCACCCCAACCTTTTTTTTTATAATTTCATCAAGCTCATATGGAAATATAGACAGGAGCTATGATCTATCATCCCTGCATCCTCCGAATTCGTTCTTCAGCAGCTCTTGCACGGCGTTCCCTCTCTAATCTCATTCTCATCTCCGGAGTCATACCTCTCATTTCCTCTTCCCTCTTTTCAGCGCCGGTCTTTTCGGCAGCTCCCAAAGCCCGGCCGCTGGTCTTCTTCCCCTTCCGTGAGGCAGCCTCTCTAGCCGCATCCTCTTCCTTCTTCAAGCGTTCTAATTCCGCTTTCCGCCTGTTAGCTTCTGCTTCTTCTGCCGCTTTGCGTTCTTGTTCTCGAGAACTATCAGCTTCTGACTTGGAGATTGGTGCGGGCACATGAGCCGCTTCCCAGTTCCACTTGGATTCCCCAAGCTCGTGGCGAGCGACACGGAACGCATCACGAGTGGCACGATCTCCTGAAAGATCAAAGGGCGTCTTGCCTTCTCCATTGAGTATTGTAGGATCAGAATTCGCCTTGGTCAGAAGTGCCAGCACAATAGCTGGAGAATTAGAATTAGCTGCTAAGTGAAGTGGAGTCGGCGAATGGAAATTTTGTGACGACGCTGGAGGATAAAATCTGAAAGATGAAGGTATAGAGTTGTTTGAAATGTAGGATACGAGCGCCGGTGCCTTTGATCGACGGATCAACGCCTGGATCTGAGAAGTGTGTAGCATTGCCGCTTCATCCTCTGGAGAAATTTTCGGCTTCTCTTGCTGCACCGGCCGTTTCTGGGGTTTCACTACTTCCTCTCTCCGCTTGCTCTCAGCAGCCGCGATGGCAGCTTCATCGACCTGGCTCACTTTGGCACGACTAAGCTCCTTGAAAGATCGCATAAGCTCTCCTTGAGTGGCACGGCGGGTGTTGAATGGGAATCCTCTCAATCTATGGTCATTTTGCCTGAGAACCTGACCGTCGTAGGGCCCAAACAAGATTCGTCGGTTCGTGCTCCCCGTCGCCCGCACAAATAACAGTTGGGCACTATCAATAAGAGACTTCCACTCGCCCAGTAACTCCCTAATCTCCTTCTCGAGCGCAGCTTCATTATAGCGTCGAAGACTGGAACCCGCCGAATGCGCAGCTCCTTTCGCCGCATCGCTGGCGGATTGCGCACCACCCTGTTTCCTCCGAGTGGTATATCGATGAAACGTTTTATGTGCGATGACACGTGCCTGTCTCTCTTCCACGCCCCCCAGTCGCTTCTGTATCTCTGGTGCTAGTGAGACGATCATACCAGCGAAATGGCCGCCACCAATCATGCATAAAAAGATGTGAGGACTCGAAACAGGAGCAGGCGCCGTCTCTCCTGATTTGGGTGCAGCATTTCGTCGTTGAGGTACAGGCGCTAGCTGCTTCTTTCGCAAAGAGTCTACTAGATGAGCAGGCTCTTCCTGTTCGGCCTGCGAGAAGATCGCTCTGTAAATACCCAAAGACGTATTCGAAGGAAGTAATGGACTTGTGAACCAGAACAGAGGATTCCTTCCACTGCCTTTGACCTTTATCGATTTTCCATCATTATCTTCCACTGTCTCCTGTGATATCTTTGCCTGTCTTTTCAATAATGCCGCGAGAGTCGCATCCGGAGTGTTGGGCACATCGTCGCTTTCTGAGTCGGACTCTGAAGACTCAGATCCTGATATTGACTCATCTAACTCGCCCACAGCTTTATTAAATTCTTCCTCACTTAAAGGCCTATTTCCTCTAAGTTGCGCCTTTAAATTATATCGATGATAATCAGAGCGGACATGATCGCGTTGTTCTTGCACACTAGGTAATGCAACTTGGCACAGAGAGCATGACGTTGACGTGGCGACTCCGTTTTCCTTCTCAGAGTGTTCTAATACACCAGTCGTAGCTGCTGCATTCGTAGGAAGTGGCGTCTGCTGCTCACCCGTCTTGGTTGTTAATGTCGACAAGAGCTCCGGCGGAAGGTCATAGACTGATGAACGTCAGCAACTCATAAGCCCGCAAATTTTGAAAAAAAGGGACACATACCATAAAGTGGTCTCTTCAGAAGCTCCTCTATGTTCGAAGCGTTCTGGGCCATGGCGACCAGAGAGTAAGTTCTATGAAGAGAGAAGGATGTGAAGCGTGGCGTTAGGGTAAGTGACGCACTGTTAGATACCCCTCTGTTGAGTTCGGATTTAACCGCGCTAGTGCTGTTTTCTCCGTGCCCCGCAACCGCGCATTTGGTACCAATATATAGAACACAAAGGCCTCCTTCAAGCTGTCTATTGCCTCTAAGGCCAGTGTTGCTACCAGATCTACAATACATACTGTGGCGACGCCTCTATAACTACATCTTCTATTTGGTAATCCACATTTAGTTACATAATAGTGACCTGGCATCAGCTATATATATATATATTACCTACACTTCCATTCCGCGTACTGGAACGGATACTACAGCATATAAATTCCCTTTATTCATTTATGTATGGAGGTCAAGAACCTACGGCAGTTACCGGAGAAATAAAATTTTTACTCAGTCATCTCCCAAGTCCGTAAGATTATATTCATATCACCCAGTAGAGCAGTCTCCGATATACCATTCAGACACTGGATAGCATTTTCCATAACATTACCCCTGTTCGTATCTTAAGTGGAGTTCCTAGGTTATCTATATGTCAAACTCAGCTCATAATTGAAAATATGTCATTTCTACACGTTTTCTCTCTCTATATGCAGGCAGCCTATACGTTTTCGTTGTTTACTAAGCTTGCTATTTTTAGACCTTCGATCCTTAGTAGAAACGTTTCTTTTTTTCAAACCACAGGACTAGATGCGAAATATAGCCCGTGTTCTAAGGCTAAAACCGTAGCTGGAACTGGTGCGACCCACCCAATCTCGTTGACCTGCATTTGCACGCTCCTTAGGAATTAGCTACGATAATTACTGGCAGGCTAAGGTTTGAGATCCGCAGAGCGCATATCAGAGATTGGTTTCGTGCTATGTTTCTCTCACCAGAGCTTTCTTGTCAAAACAATGAGATAAATGGAGGCTTTGATTTCGCAGATACTATCTTGCAAATTCGTGCACTGTAAGTAGAATCATAAGATGAGCTGGTGGTTGCCTAGATAATTCCTCGTGGGAACTGAAGGTTCTAGCGGCGGCGGGTATCTGGAATTAGTTGCACGTACCGCTTTCGTCAATGACGTCGCATCGGGCACGGCAACAGGAGATCAGATTGAACCACATCGGATGCTCATCTTCGACATCTTGAGACCGCATGGCAGCTTTGGACTAACGGCAGTCAAGGAACGTCAAATATCCACCCAAGAACGCTTGACGCAGTTTCTGCAATTCGGATTTAATGGATATTCTTCCCCGCTTCGGCAAATATCACCGAACCCCGGCGGTTGAGCTGCTTTTTAGTCAGCACTAGGCGTTCCGCGCCTCCAGGTGAGGTCCTGAGACGCCAGTCGGTGTAGCCTCGCCTCTTTGTCGTCGACCTCTGCAGACTCCGCTTCTTTTTGTTTCGCAAGAGGGTGTGGAGGATACAGCACTCCAGCACAGCACGCACGACCCGAAAATGGTCGATGGCAACCAACAGGCGGTCTTCAGAGATCCTTCATCGGGGTTGCTGCCCACTGCTAGCCCCGGTCTAGATCTCGCATCCCGCAAGCGCCAACCATTCTGCGGTGACATTGAAGGATGGGGTCCGATCAACCCTATTAGATTCGATTTTACACCATGCTTCCTGGACGTGTGGATTTCGTTGGTGGCGGTTTGGGGACTCCTTCTGGGAGCAGGTGCGATCTGGTACTTGCTCAAGAAGCGTCATCCGCAACCCGTCGCGAAGAATTGGCACTTCTATCTGAAATTGGTAGGTTATCCTCGCTCGATTGTGACCGATAGGCGAAGACTGACATGTTGTTCACATCAAAAAGGTTGTTCTGGGTGCATTGATATTCAACACAGCTCTGCAAGCTTCCATTCAAATCGAGTCGCTTCCTGGCATCTGGCAGAAAGACTTCAGGTTCTGGACGTCCATCCTCACATTCGCATCGCTCCTCGTGATATTCACAGTCCAGTATTATGAGCACTGGCGCAGCAGACAACCCAATGGAGTCGTCTTGTTTTACTGGGTCTTCTTTCTCATCGCGTCCGGCGTGAAACTGAGATCGCTGGTCGCGCGAAAGGCCTATCAAGATCGACTTCCTTATTTCATCTCATTCAATGTCAGTGTTGGACTTGCTCTCCTAGAGTTCGTGTTGGAGTATTTTGTGCCCAAGAAGCAAAGTGCATACGATGCTCTGGGGGATGAAGATGAGTGCCCTTACGAGTACGCCGACATTTTCTCGGTCCTGACGTTCAGCTGGATGACTCCGATGATGAAGTATGGTTATAAGAATTTCTTGACTCAGGATGACTTGTGGAACCTACGCCGGCGAGACACAACTCGTGTGACGGGGGAGTACCTGGAGAAGACCTGGGCCTATGAGCTGCGGAAGAAGAAACCGTCGCTTTGGATTGCTCTTTTCCGAGCATTCGGCGGACCATACCTTCGAGGTGCTATTGTCAAATCTGGGAGTGACATCTTGGCATTCGTCCAACCTCAACTTTTGCGTCTGTTGATCAAGTTTGTCAGCTCTTATCGGACGGACGAGCCTGAACCTGTGATCAGAGGAGTTGCCATCGGTCTTGCAATGTTTGCAGTGTCTGTATCGCAGACGATGTGCCTTCACCAATACTTTCAGAGGGCATTTGAGACCGGTATGCGTGTCAAGTCTTCGTTGACTGCTATGATATACTCCAAGGCTCTTAAGCTGTCGAACGAAGGTCGCGCTGCCAAAACTACTGGTGACATCGTCAATCACATGGCTGTCGATCAGCAGCGCCTGTCGGATCTTACGCAGTTCGGAATGCAACTCTGGTCTGCTCCATTCCAGATCATCTTATGTATGGTGTCCTTGTATCAACTCGTCGGAGTCAGCATGCTTGCAGGAATCGGAATGATGATACTTATGATCCCCTTGAACGGCGTCATTGCGAGAATGATGAAGAAACTTCAAGTTACACAGATGAAAAATAAGGACGCGCGCACTAAGCTGATGACAGAGATTCTAAACAACATAAAGAGCATCAAGCTCTACGCCTGGAACACCGCTTTCATGAACAAACTCAGCCATATCCGTAACGATCTAGAGCTAAACACCCTCCGTAAAATTGGAGCAACGTCATCAGTCGCGAACTTTACTTGGTCATCGACTCCTTTCCTTGTTTCATGTTCTACATTCTCTGTTTTCGTTTTGGTAAACGATAAGCCTCTTACAACCGACATTGTGTTCCCAGCATTGACACTATTCAATCTTCTTACATTCCCGCTTTCGATTCTGCCGATGGTTATCACATCCATCATTGAGGCTTCCGTGGCCGTTCGACGTTTGACAGATTACTTTACAGCAGAGGAGCTTCAAAGTGATGCCGTCACCCACGAGGAGCCTGTCACTCACATCGGTGACGAATCTGTTCGGATCCAAGATGCAACATTTAGCTGGAACAGGCATCAGGAAGGCACTGTTCTTGAGAATATTGACTTCAGTGCCCGCAAAGGTGAACTTAGCTGCATTGTTGGGCGCGTCGGCGCTGGCAAATCTTCGTTCCTTCAGTCTTTGCTCGGGGACCTGTGGAAGAAGCAGGGCGAGGTCATTGTTCGGGGTCGAGTAGCCTATGTCGCGCAGCAGTCCTGGGTGATGAATGCCAGTGTTAGAGAGAATATCGTCTTCGGACATCGTTGGGACCCTCACTTCTATAATCTGACTGTGGAAGCTTGCGCTTTGCTGGATGACTTCAAAACACTACCAGATGGAGATCAAACCGAAGTTGGAGAGAGAGGAATATCACTATCCGGAGGTCAAAAGGCCCGTCTCACGCTCGCTAGAGCTGTCTACGCACGGGCAGACGTGTATCTTTTAGACGATGTCCTCTCAGCTGTCGATCAACATGTTGGAAGGCATATCATAAATAGAGTTCTCGGCCGTACTGGTATATTGGCCAGCAAAACCAGAATCCTCGCCACCAATTCTATAACAGTCTTGAAGGAAGCAGACTTCATCGGCTTGTTACGTGACAAGACCATTATTGAAAAGGGAACTTATGAGCAGTTACTTGCAATGAAGGGCGAGATTGCTGCCCTCGTCCGCACGGCCACAAGTGATGATGATGATTCTTCTAAGAGCATTGATGAAGGCAAAGGCCTCGACAGTCCGGAAAGTTCGGAATCGGCAACTGTTGTTGATCAAGTCGACGACTCCGAGATGTCGGAGATCGAAGAAGCCGAGGAGCATTTAGCTCCCCTTGCCCCCATCCCACCTCATGGTAGTGGTCAGAGAAGGACCAGCCTCGCTACCTTGCGGCGGGCCAGCACTGCCAGCTGGCAAGGGCCGAGACGTAAGTTAGCCGATGAAGAAAATCTGAAGAGTAGACAGACCAAAGAGACTTCGGAGCAAGGCAAGGTGAAATGGAGCGTCTACGGAGAATATGCCAAGACCAGTAATCTATACGCGGTATCGATTTATATTATCTCACTCCTTGCGGCGCAGACAGCAACCATGGCCGGCGGTTTCTGGTTAAAGAGATGGTCTGAGGCCAACGAGAGAGAAGGAAAGAACCCGAACGTTGGCAAGTACATTGGAATATACTTTGCCTTTGGATTAGGGGCCTCTGCATTAGTCGTTGTTCAGACTCTCATTCTGTGGATCTTCTGTTCGATCGAGGTATGTGTGCTGGGGGAGGATAGTCAAGTCAAGACCCAATTCATTGCTGACCGGCAATCCAGGCTTCCCGGAAACTGCATGAACGTATGGCATTTGCTATTTTCCGATCCCCAATGAGCTTCTTCGAAACCACTCCTTCTGGACGTATTCTTAACCGGTTCTCAAGGTTCGTCTCCCCGTCTTTGGCTTGGCCAGGGAGTTCCCAGAAGAGCATTTACGCACTGCTTGTCACTTGATATAGAAGAAGTTGACACATGGTGACATAGTGATATCTACCGGATTGATGAAGTACTCGCCCGAACTTTTAATATGGTAAGCATCTAATCTATGTGGACTATCTTTATAGATATTCGGACGCAACAGCTAATGCTGGTTTTAGTTGTTCGTTAATACTGCTCGTGCGGGATTTACAATGGCAATCATTTCAGTTTCCACCCCGGCCTTCCTCATTCTTATTATCCCATTGGGTGTCGTCTACTTTGCATATCAGAAATATTACTTGAGGACTTCACGAGAACTGAAGCGGTTGGATAGTGTCAGCAGAAGCCCAATCTATGCTCACTTTCAGGAATCTCTCGGTGGCATTACGACCATTCGTGCCTACAGACAACAAGATCGATTCGCGCTGGAGAACGAGTGGCGTATGGACGCTAACCTTCGGGCCTACTTTCCGTCGATCAGCGCGAATCGATGGCTCGCTGTGCGTCTTGAGTTTATCGGTTCTATCATCATCCTTTCGGCTGCAGTGTTCTCGATTATTTCAGTCTCTACTGGAAGCGGATTGTCGGCTGGAATGGTTGGTCTTGCCATGTCATATGCCCTTCAGATCACCCAGTCCTTGAACTGGATCGTCCGTCAAACGGTTGAGGTAGAGACCAACATCATCTCTGTCGAACGAGTCTTGGAATATGCCAATCTTCCCCCCGAGGCTCCAGATGTGATTTTCAAGAACCGTCCGAGTCTCGGATGGCCTTCCAAAGGCGCCGTGTCGTTCAACCACTACAGCACACGATACCGTCCAGGACTTGACCTTGTGCTCAAGGATATTAATTTGGACATCAAGCCCCGTGAGAAGATTGGTGTTGTTGGACGTACAGGTGCAGGCAAAAGTTCGCTCACCCTGGCCCTTTTCCGTATCATTGAGGCTGCCGAAGGAAATATCAGGTATGTGAAAGAAGTGAACTAGCAAAGCTAGTTTCATAAACTGATGCGTAACATAGTATTGACGGCCTGGATATCTCGACGATCGGGCTGCTTGACCTGCGGGGTCGTCTTGCCATTATCCCACAAGACGCTGCCCTGTTCGAAGGCACTCTACGTGATAATCTCGATCCTCGACATGTGCACGACGACACTGAACTTTGGAGTGTGCTTGGTACGTATTGCTCTCCCATAATAGAGAAATACTGGCTAACACTAGATTAGAACACGCAAGGCTGAAGGACTATGTTGCTAGCATGGAAGGCCAACTAGATGCTCAGATCAACGAAGGAGGTGAGCCATCGTCATATGCAAGAATATCATAATTCCAGCGAAGCTGATACATTGTTCTACAGGATCGAACCTTAGCCAAGGGCAACGGCAGCTTGTTTCTCTCGCGCGCGCTTTGCTAACTCCAAGCAACATCCTAGTATTGGATGAAGCGACTGTAAGTCATGTTTGCTAATCTAGTACTGATATTTTGCTGATCATATGGTATATAGGCCGCGGTAGATGTTGAAACTGATGCGCTCCTCCAGCGTACCCTACGAAGTGACATGTTCCAGCATCGGACGATCATCACCATTGCGCATCGCATCAATACGATTCTTGATTCGGACCGAATTGTTGTTTTGGATCGTGGCACTGTTGCAGAGTTTGACACACCGGCTGAGCTTGTCCGCCGTGGCGGCAAATTCTATGAACTGGTTAAGGAGGCCGGCCTGCTCGATAGCGAAGGCCTGGCTACCTTGCAGTAATCCATGTCTCCATGGTTATGATTGGGTGCCTAGCGATCGGGGAAAGCGGATCGTTCCACGGATTCGGGATGATTCTCAGGGTCAGTGTTGCCTGCTGTGACAAGGGTCCCTGCTTGCGTTATACCATTTCCTTCGAAGGTTGCAGACACCAGCGGGAACTGTGATACGGGCATTACTCTTGGCCGAAACCCGGCCATCCGCCGTCTATCGACAGCGCAGTTTCCCGTGGGGTCTGGATCTTCCGTTTGGCGGCTGATGGCTGTCCGTGCGCGCTTGTGGTTCCTGAAGGATTGCATGATCGCCGGCACTAGGAAGCCAAGGTACGAGGTTTCTTTGTCGAGTTTTTTGCCCATCACGGACCTGCCAGCGTCATGGCAACATGAATATGTGATGCTGTAAGTCGACCAAAAAGTCTTTCTTTCTTTCCATGTTGGGACAGCAGTATGAATTTGGAGATGGAGGCTGTCTGGGACAAAAGCGGGCGCGGCAAGAGGTCTAGATTGTCGGTATGATGGCACTGTACATATATCATATGAGAATACATATTGAACAACGCATCAAGTGGTCGTCGAATCACGCTGCAGCACCACTCCCGCATTTTTGTCGTATCTTTTTCTGCTACTTGCGCCCTAAGGAGAGACTGTGGCGGTCCATCAGCGGCAGTGGGCCCTAGCCGGGATCTAACCGCGTCGCTGTCACTTAGATCTGAACAACGCGAGGCATGCTACTGTAGAGTACGTAGTGTTTCCAATCTTAGTGGAGGACGATCCTCCCATGTGGAAAGCACTGCCTAGAGTCACGGTACTGCCATGATATGCGAGATCCAGGGTGGCCCCGAGAGTGGCTCTTTTTGGCGTTGGAGACGGCATCCGCTTGGACGCCGAAAGCACACTGAAACACTGATGTACTGTGGAGGAGTATATCTGGGTGATCATAATAATACACTCCGGCTTTCTCAGGTCTCTCAATGAATTTGGCACATTATTTACCGTGTATCAGATTCTGTTACCAACCGCATCCCGCCGGAATATATCCCATGTCCTCGTGGCCGAAGAATACTAGCACCATATGTATGTACATAATTGAGCATGGCAGCCATACGACAAATTATCCACGCTCCAAAGCCTCCCGGGCCCACGAGGTCCCACTAGCAGCGGCGAACAGACAATTTCTTTTTGACTTCTATCCAATCGTCCTACATTTTCAATGGATCACGTTTCCTGTCCCCCATCCACACCTCCCAGACCGCGGAAGCGGGTGATGATGATGTTATCTGCATTAGCACAGACGGGACCCGTTTCGAGAAACTTAGATATCTCCCCAGTGGTACTAGTACCTCTTTACTCATTAAAAGAAAAAACTACGGTACCGAAGGCGCCACTCCGTTCCCTCTTTCCCGCTCTGGGTTAAATTTGGGAGGGGGGGAGGGCCTTCTCGTCTGTCCCTTGCTTGCGGCAACCTCATGGTTCGTGGATTTAGATGCGTTCCGGTTGGATAGAATCGTGTCCGTGACTTCGTCACACCGTCCATTCAGAGTTTACCATGAAATCTGAGGGATACCATGGTAGTAAGAAATACTACTTCAGACTCAAGGTCCCCGAAGACCCCGATCTACTACGTTCCATCCAGGATGGATAGAGGTTCGTGCGAAGGTGAGATCCCGGTTCCTGGGTCGTGGGTTCATATCGTTATCTGCGAGTCTGTGATGCTGTGACTATCGGAACTTCATGGATGTGCGGCATGTCACTGGCATCTTGGATAGTTTACTTCTCAGCCACAAGGAGCTTGAATTTTCGAGCCGCGCGATTATGCGAGTCAGCTACACTCCCCCCAGATTTAGAGTAGAATGCTATTATCCGTCTGCTTTCCAGAATTGGGTATCTATGCATTTTTTATGAACAATTTACGTTCGGGCGGAACCTCATGATCATAATTTCTTTTCTTTTTCTTTTTTTTTTCTTTTTTTTGTTGGCTTGATACCGTAGAACCGGGATAGAAACCCCAGTTTCCCTTATCCGAGTGAATATGTTCCACTCCACCAACAGTATCACTCCCGGAGATATTCTATTATATCCGCAATCTGCTTTGGAGGGCCTTAACTAGCCACCCCGTTACATTCGCGGATAGATAACTTTGCTAGATCGGAGACTTTCGAAGTATATCCCTGGAACCGGGGAGCTCTCATCGCTCGCTACGGGGTTTTGACTCAGGCTCACGGGGGGAATGTCATACGCATTGACGAATGATTGCTGATATTAGACAACATCCGAGGCATTTGCTTCACCATAAAGTTTTGGTGATCGTCAACGATCCCAGCGAGGCAAATAAGTCGGGGAATTCCGAAGCGGCGTCGCCGTCTAAGCTTTGGCTCCTGAAACGGAGCGAATTCCTCCGATTTGGATCTAGCTCGGAAACTTTTTACTTTGGTAGCGTTGAGCCGGTCGTCCACCGTCCTGGGAGAATCTTGATTTTTGGAGACAGTTGAAATTGAGAACGACATAGCTTTCCGGGTCCCATCCGACGGCGTGTATTCAATCCAGTGAATCCACAGCTTTCCCTGCTTTTTTCTTCCGGGATCACCGCTGCCTCTCGTCTCGCATCCCATCACAAAGGATCACTAATTGACGGATGCGGGGAATCCCGCCCGCTGTGCTTCAAGTGATTTTCTGCTCTAGTTTGTGCTCCGACGTGCTGACGAATTGTGGATCCCGCTGGCCTCAGCTCCGGCAAAATGGATCCTACACGAGATCGCCAAGCCATAATGATTTGGAAAACCTCACGATAGTCAGCACTAGAGCAGGAGGAAGACAATTCAACCTTTCCAAACGCCCTGATCTCGATCTGTCGGCAGTTTCTTTTGCTGCGGCCAATCTGCAGGATCTTGCGTGCGGCTCCGCATGGTTTTACGCGAGGCTTCGCAAATGCCTAAGCGCGCCTTTCGAAACATACATGCCATGTTTCGCGAGCCTTAAGCGAATGAAAATCGTCTCTGGGGCCTGCAACGGGCCAGTTGTGAATCGCTGCAACACGATGCTTTACGAAAAAAAGGCTCGCCTCTTCTGCAAGGGCTTACGCAAAGTCACACCGTACGGCTGTGTTGCCTGACTGGTTCACTTTAGTAGATCCTATGATGCATACGGAGTAGTCCGTCATCCATGGCATGGATTTTACATCTGGCGGTGTCCGATCTGAATACACTATGATGCGCGATATCTCGTCTCCGCTATGCGTGTTGGCCAACTGCAGCAGTGCTACTGGCGCACGGTGCGACTCGCCGAACTGGCCAGGCACCGTTAGCAGATTGGTATCGGCCACGTCGGTGGCTCTCGACTCGTGGTCCTATCGTCGAATCATGTATGGGGTTCTTCAACGACTGTTGACGACACCACTATCGCTCCTGATTTGCGCACCGTCGAAGCAATTTTTTAGAACAGGCAGTGTGGTCCCCGAAAGCTTGCCATGCCCCCATGAGTAGTGGTAGACGACTGGGCCGCGACCCGGACTCTTGGTCAGCCAGATTTTGGCTACATGGGTTCTCTCCACATCGCGTCCCATTCTCCGTGACTACTGCAAGTCGATCAGTAGAATCTCGCGCTATTATGGTTCATCCGCCTTCGATCGCGACCATGTGGGGACGGAAGCTGCTCGGAACCAGAAACTCAGGGGGGACGAAGGAATCTCATTCCCGTCCCGTGCTTTCATACCTACTACCCCTTTCAGACATAGCATTCGATCAGATCCAGAAGCTTCTGCTACAGCCCTGGATGTGGGTTGACGGGTACCGTTTCGTTTCAGCTGTCTTATCGACCATTGTTCTGGGACCTGGGTAGTTGACGTTATCTCAACCTGTTTGACGTCGAGTGCAGGAACACCAAACTGGCGGGTGGGAGAGTGCGTAGAAGGGAGTACGTAGTTTGCTGACGTCTTTCTTGCTTCCCTTATAGGACCGGATCAGGAGTCCAGCATGATCGCCTTCCTGGACATGCGGCGCAGCTGGCACACGCGCTCAGATAGACGCTCCCAGAGTTTATTTGGTATGCGATCATCAGTCATCTGGCCAACTAAAGCGTGACTGGAACAGCCCTATGTGCATTCCTCACCATTAGTTTCAATTTATTTACCAGATCGAATCTTGAACCGGAATTATACTATAATACTCTTCGTATACCCTCTAAACAAGCAGGGATTCATCAGCTGTCGTTCTCCGCGTAATGCCCTTACTCTTCACCAGCGACTTAGCTTCTCGGCCGGTATGGGGGAGAAAACTTATCGAGAGGCCGCATGAAACCACGCGAGTTGGTTTCGAACTACTCCAGTTAGCTCAATAACTAGATCTAGCACGCTATGGGCAGGTGATCCAAGATTCCAGACTGTCAAAGCGGGAGCCAAACAACGTGGTTGAACCATGGTTTCGTCGGTAAGCTAGATTGCTAACGCAAAGTATAAATCCTTCTTATTATATGCTTCGGACTCTCATGACTGGTTCAACGGACCGTGCCTAAAATTGTAAGTTTTGGGCTTTGGATCATCCTCCTTCCGCGGAGCCGGAAGGCTAACTTTAGCTAAGCTCCTGCTTAGCTCTAGAGTCGTTTTTCCCAACGCATTATTGCCAACATTTTGTCCTCTATCCCAAGCCACCTATGACCGGAAAAGTCCTGGCTAAAATCTCACCGGTAGGGGGTTCTCCGAGACTTGTCTATGTTCGAATCTCAAGGCCTCCCCAGGATTCTTTTTTTTTTTTCTCCCTCATTTTCTTTCCTTTTTTTCCTTTTCTTTTTTCCTCCTCATTCCAGACTATTCTCGCCTCATTTTCATTTTTTCTTAATTTTGGGCCTGGAAGGCGAAAAGACTGCGCGGTTTTCTCTTGGCAAATAACAATAGTTCCCTTCCGATAACTGTCCCATCTAGTAGTACCAAGTAACCTAATCAATTGTTGGGTGCCACGCGCGATGTGATTGGAGGAATAGTCATTATTGGCGAATTTTAACTTTATTCACCTTTGAGTAGGCATAACCATTACCCGTCCAACTCCCTCCCCTTTCTTTCAACTTTCTTTCTTCCCCTTCCCCCCATCCCCCCCATTATTCCCACTTTCGTCTGAACAAGATTTCGGACATTACGTAGTCTTCGTCATATCACTCCATTATTCCAATTCAATTCTTTATTTCCAATCCCCCGGTTCCCCGAGTAATCTAAATCACATAATAATTTCTATATTTACATACCCGTCCTCGCGTAAAAAAAAAAAAACTTAAGTTAACCTTTTCTTTATTCCAAAAACCAGCAATAGTGTCCGTTGAACATTCCTAGCTTCATTGGGAGTAATGGTCCGCGCCAGAATGGGTGAAACCTGAACCTTCGGTGTGAACGTTGCATGCCCACATGATTAACCTTTCGCTGGGATCTTCCGTGCCGAGGCTCTGTGGCGTGAGTCTATCTTGCATCGAAACTGGACCCCCCTTCGTGCGCTGCTGCAAACCGCCTGGGCTCCAGGGACTGTGGATGGTTGGAACCTGTGATTTTTTTTTCGCCACTGTCTTGTGGGACAGGACTGAGATCTAGAGAGAGAGAGAGAGGAGATGTCCCCGTAATTAATTGCAGGTTGCTTTGGCCTGACGTCAATTGGAATGTTGATCTACGAACTCTTGAGGTAGATCGATCGATCGGTTGTGGGTGCCTCTCTCCACAGTTACAAGGAGGTTGGCGTATTGCAGGGCAGGATGTGATGGAGCGATATGTGTAATGTAGTGCGAGCATAGCCACCATTCGAACCGGAGTTGTAGTTTGTACTACTTGTTTTTGAGTTTTAGGTCCTAATGAGATCTAGATAACTTTAACCGTCTTTTTCTTTTGCCTTTTTTTTCCCCAATGATTTAGCATCGTAGACTGTGTCTAGACCTCTGGTCATCACAAGATTAAGGGAATATTTTTAAACTCTCCTTTCTTACTTCAGCTAGCCATTCTATTTCCGCTCTACTAGAGTGAAGCTAAAAGATTAATAATGTACGGCCGTATTCTGTCTCATCGGGCATACCGAGGCATCGTAAGCCTTGGCAATTGATAGAGCTGACCGTCTCCGTGGAAGCTTTCAAACCAGTCTCAAACGGGTAAAAGGTCTGTAAAGTGTATAGCTGAGCCACAACCGCGTGGTTATCGTTGTTATTATTTTTCCTCCCCGGTGTAGTCCTGTATATCGATCTGTGACTTATCATTAAGGTATTGAAGCAACTATTATTTCGTAGTGGCAAAGCTTGAATTTTAGTGGGAGGGCGTTTATGCAGGCATGTATATTTGTAGTAAGCTGCGTGGATCGGGCCAGATGTTAGTTTCGTTTAGTGAGAAATTCTAACCGCGGTGCGCATCCTGCTTATCCTCGTCGATCGGATCGTAAAATAGATCCGGATGGAGAAGAAGATACAAGTGATGAGATCCTGCAAGCATATTCGATCACAGCACGTCCGAACTGGGATGAGTGCATAAACCGGTGCGTTGGGTTCGCATCGAACGGGAGCGGGATGTGTGGATCTAACTTAACTCGCAGCCCCAGAGTAGAGTCAACCTCCGAATTTTCTGTTTGGTTCCTCGGTTTGGTTTTTGCTTTTCCTTCTTGCTTAGAACTGAGGTGATCAGTGTTTTTGGGGGAGGCAGAGAGACGAGTCCTTCCCCTCACGCCCTCCCTTGCTCCTCTAGGACGACGTTTGGATGCGGAATACCCCTCACCCGCCACCAACTGTACGAGTAAACGAAACAAGACAACCGCGCGGATAGGGACTTCAAATCTTCCTGATCCTTTTTGTCTCTGTCCTATCATTCTCTTTTCTATCAGAAAATGGATCCGTCTGGGCCTCTGCAATCCCTGGTTGCTTTGCTTGATGGGCAGGGGTAATCCCCCTCAAATGTGATCGACCCCAGGATGTTTATCCGGCTATTCTACGCTTACTGCATGGCATTGCATCTAGCCCTGGTTAACCTTTAGCCGAGGATCTCATCAGCCACGAAAGAATGGGGCCTGGCCTTGGTTGTTGGTGGCGCCTTTGGGACACGAATGGTTAGGGCTGGGGTGGGTGACCCGATTCACAAAGAGATTGCAACATTGATCGACACATGAAACTGGTTTGTACTGCGCCAGGCGGGAGGCATTGACAGAAGCTAGTTTCTGACAGTTTCGTATTTTCGGAGGATTTTCTTCATTTCCTTATTTTCACATAATCACAGGCAAGTGTTTTGTTCAATCGCTCGCTGTGATCTTCTGCTTTGTCCGGTTAGCAACCCCGATGCGCGTGACAAGGGGTAAATGGACAAGAGAGCAGGGCTTAGTTGATGGTTTCTTTCTTTTGGAGTAGGAGTTCGCGCAGCTAGTAGATTTCCTATTACTGTAGTTAGCTATGTGCATTAGAGGCTACTGCTAGTACACACGAGGCGTATTGGCGAGGAACGAGACTTGAATGGATGCTCGGCTTCGTTTGCTTCACACAACACCCCTGGTTCCTCTCGGTCGGGATCAAGAAGATCTTTTCCTGTTCCATCACCACAAAGGCAGCGCTTAACAGAGCCACTTCCTTATCAAGCAGATAGTGTCTGGGGGCCACAGAGCTGCATGGCCTCTCGTGGATCGGAACACGAAGTGGGTTGGTCAACTACTTTAGGAGGTGAACCTAAAAGAGTCAGTACTCTTATGGCCAACAGTACCGACAACCTGGTAGCCGACTGTGATGGTGTGACAATGCAGAGCCTCTAGACAGGGAGCTGAGGATGTAACCGACATGATTGTCTTGACCAAATTTACGGTCGTAAAATTAGACTCAAGCCGTTTTATATTGCCCTAGAACGATTCCAGAGCAGGAAAGGTCGATAAACTCATTAGCATCGCGGAAAAAGTAGCCACTCCCTGCAAAGATAGCGTCTTACAAGCCTCGTCGTTGATGCCTGTCTGTCACAACTTCCCGATAGTTGTTCCGGAACATACATGGGACCACAACCACCAGGATCTCTCGGGGAGATCGGCTGTTTCGCCAGTCTGTCACAGGCGAAAAAAGCACGAGGAAGCAAACGACAGTTCGTTTGTCCCGTAAGGCCAGAAATCTGATCTGCCACGAGGAAATATTATGTGTTTGCTGCCTCCACCCCAGTTCCCTTCCCTTTGATGGAATGATTACCATGCAGGTGTAGACATAATGGTGCGTTCGAGTCGTCGCTTCAAGAGCTGCATGTTCTCGGTTTGCATTGTCGTCAACGCTAATGCAAGATTGGCTACGATGGGCACTTGAGATTAATTCCTAGAAATTGATCCGCGACAGCCCTGGAGGTCTGCCTAAAGTACTCCATACGCGGCGCTGTAGATTGCGTGGATCGCCAGAACACATGCGCGTGTATCCCATGTCCGCTCCCAGGCGATCATCAACCATCCCTTCAACGTGATGATATTCTTCGAAGCTAGATGTTCCATTAATACCATTATTATTATCATTCTCACGTCTTGCTCCATAGCAGGAGTGCGTGCGCTTTGATCGTAGTCTTTTTGCCATTGCCCTCATACGGTCCCATGACACCCAACTTGACCTCAAACTGGAATGCCCGGCTTAGGGTTATCCAAGCTGCTGGGATGCATCTGATCATCTTATGGAGCTGCGTGCCTTGCCTATACCCCGTCCGGTGATTTCGGAAGATCAGCGCTCATCTTCCGCGGAGTCTAGACTAGATACCACGACCACCGTCCAAAGTCAAAAGGCTGTACTCGGCTCGAATGTTATGCCCTGTGAGATAGGGGGGTTTGGCCTTCACGAATAGCGACTGTGTAAGCCATCTCGGATGACCTCAATGAAGATCCACCTACAAGGAATCTTTAATATGACCCGCTATCCTGACGCACTTGACTGATATTAGAGCCTATGCGGGCAGTGACCATGCTCTCTAGTTCCCAAGGGCGGGATTAGCGCAGCATATGCCACAATCTCGGTGTTCGGAGCACTCGCAGCCTCATACACACACTCTTGTTTGGAAATAACCATCCTGGCCTGTGCTGTGCCCTACCTTGGAGGAGGCATTGCTGGCAATCCCTTTGAGCGTGCTGGCCACCGCAGGACCACCGTCTTCCAGATCGACGATCGAGGGCTGGCAGCTGATGGTTGTATGTAGTAATCATTCCCACAAGTCTCGACCACCGGCCCTCTGTGCCGGGGGCCCACCACGCATCCGAAGAAGGCAACGGATGGAATCTGGCACTCTTGGCCACACGCGCACGGTGCTCCTCCGGATGCTGGAGGGTTAAGTTATAGTAGTCAGCCTGTACCGTGGTAACTACTGTAGCTCCCGAGCTGAGCCCGCATGGGACCCAGCAGCGTGCTTGCGGACTTGACCGCGCAAGAGCGTCTCTGTCGATTAACTGTAGGTGAGCCTCTTGGCAGCAGTTGAAGCACAGTTGCGATCGTAGGCCGTTCGGGAGACGGTGGAGCGCGTGGAGGCTAGAATATTAATGCTGTGCGTAATAACTGCTGTCTTTGTCTGCCCCTGGGGCTGACCCCTAACGGTGGGCCCAAGCTGTGTTCTCCAGGACCCTAGGAGCGTACCTAGTGGGCATCGAGCTTCCGCCATCCGTTAGCTAGGCTGGTTATCCGCCTGGGCGCTGGAGGAGACAAGGAACGATCTCGAGAGGGGAACGCGGGCCCCATGCTGGCATCCACGAGAGGGGCGAAGGACAGAGACCCTGAACTTTGAAGGCCTGCGAGAACGACGGCTCCCAACTGGCTTGTGGGGAGGATTAGCGGCCAATAGCGCGCCACGCCCCTCCTGGAAGCCCGAGTAAAACCATCAAGTCTTGCATTTTCTCGTCGGTGCAGGCGACTGCGATTGAGCAAGAGATTGGATCGGACCGCCCAAGTTAGTGCCTCAAGGTCAGCTCTTCTCGCGAGCTAACATGCCTCGCATCGCCTTCCGGGGCGGACGGGAAGCCCGCTCCCACTGGTCGTCTAGCTTGGGTCTTGGTGTTCTCGCCTTTGATCTTTGGGCTTCCCATGGCGGCGAGGTCGATGCGGCAAGCACGGTCGATTGAGATGGAGAAAGAAGTGTCTCTCGCAGAGGTCGTCGTAGTTTCAACCTTCTCCCTTGGTCTGTTCCTTTTTTTATCAACTCCGCCTCCAATGGCTGAAAACGCTTGGACTATCTATCCACTTATCTCCGACTCTGCTCATTGATACTTGGTCCCCTTGGGGAATACTATATACTAGCTCTCTCTCTCTCTCTCTTGTTGATTGCTCTCTTCTCCGCCGGGAGCCGTAAACTGAGTGGAATCCACCCGGTCTTTTCTGTGCGCTCCAATCCGCTGTTCCCGATCCCTGGGTAATACCGGTAACAGAAGAACCGATCCTGTTGAGATTAGCATATTGCCAGTGGGGTTGTCAAGCTCTTCCTAGTCAGATCCTAGTCCGATTGTTCTGTTGTCGTTCAGAATCGGGCTCTCGCAGGACCCGCGTGTGCTTCGGGGAGACCAGGTGTTCAGCGCATCAAATCACTTAATTCCTGCCATTATTACCTTTTTCTACCTCCATTATCATCTGGTTTGGTTCTCGGTGATCGGTGAGTCCCCCCACTAGCTATCTCACCTCTGTTTTCGCGCCCCTGGCGGCTCCATCTCCATTCGACTACTTCTGTATGTCGTCCCCTAGCGGGCAAGGCTCGGACCGTCAGGTGGTAACTATATTTGCACTCCACCCCGTCCTGCTTTTCCAGCCATGATTCCCCTCCTTCCGTCTCGTCCAGCCTCATCTCTCCACATCCATTTTGTCTTCAAAGGACGGTCACTGATACTGTCCATCATTGGTTACACCAGCGGTGCTACCAGACGCAGTCCAGAAAACTTTAGGTGACCCGGGAAGGCGGACGCATCGCCGCTCCGCTGAGAAGCCCGGCGTTATCGCCCACTCTATTTTACTGTGTGGGCGTCCCTCTTTTCTTTTTTGAGTCCGATCTATTTCTTGTCCACAGGCAGCCATTCCGTTGGTTTCATGCAAGATACCACGCTGCCCGCTTTTGCCCCAGTTGTTTGCTGGTAACTGGGACACTGGAAAACATCCTACATTGCCATTGGTTCTCTCCCGTCCTCCTATCAACTCCTAGAGATCGTCTACCTGTTCATCTATATACCCGTGTTCTTTCTCTCCCTCCTTCCTTGACATATTGTGCTCTCTTTGCCGCATCATCCCGTTGTGATCGCATCTAGACCCTTCAGGGCCAGGGGCATCCTCGTCAGTCTTCCCGCCACGGCAGCATCAGGTCGCGGGGAAGTCGTACAAGTCGCTACTTCTGCCCTATAAGTTCTGCATGTGAACAAGTTCCTTTCTTCTGGGTACCGCAAACATTGAAATCCTCCTGCTTGGAGTCTATTGAAGCTAGAAGAATATTACTTCTCAGCTGTGAGGACCATTTCTTGCCTTCACCTCAATCATACTGGCGAAAGAGCAAATGGTTTCGAGGGGAGCGCATCCCGCAATGGGCCCCACGAAAAGACCTTCTCCGTCCATGACCGGAACGGAATACCCAGGATGGGGTGCCCCTCCAGTATGTAAACCCGCTTTGCCAATGAGTTCCAGGCAGTTGACGGAGAATCTTACAGGCAATGGTTACGAGCCGTCATGGGCCGTCTCAGGTTCCTTTCACGCATTACGCGATGATTTTCATAGATGAGATGGGCAAAGTACGTGTCGACGAGTCTCCGTCGATCAAAGCTAAGACACGGACTTTCTTTACTCCCGATGATCGAGAAAGGTTTATGGAGTTGGTCGGTGCGAAGGCGCGAGCTAATTATCAAAGACTTATGCTTGGGAGTATGCTTGCCTTGCTCTCTGTTCGGCGGCCCCAACACTGACTGTTATATCCTAGGATCTATGAGCTCCGGTCGTCGAGCAAGTGTTAAAAGTGATGATGTCGCGTTTGATAACAGTTTCACGTTCGATTATAATTCGAAGCTGCCTCAAAAAGAGGAAGCGGAGATGCATAATGCCCAATGGGAGGCTATACATCAAGCTAAGCGACGGAAAGGGTCGATACGAGGGACGACATTGGAGGAGCAATACGTTGACTCAATCTCAGATGGTCCTGTGGAAGAAGTCCCAGCATATCCAACCATGGACAGAACGGCACTTGAGATTGGTGATACGGAAAGGGTGGTAGCTTATTATGAGATGGCCTTGAAGCATTTCCAGCAACTCAACTGCCGTCAGATGGCAAAAGCTTTCATTAAATTTATCGAGCCTAGGAAGCAAGTGAAACATCCTTACAACGGAGGTAGACCGCCGCCAGGCGCTCAACCGGGTGAGAAAGGAGACCCAGAAAAGACGAAACCTGAGTGGTGGCCATCGGGGGTGGTACATAAGGAGCCGGACCACCTGAAAAAGGATCGTAAGTTGTTATCTGCTTGAGAAAATATTCTTGTTGGGCTGTTTTATACTCATCGTCGCATAGAACGCCTTCGCCTTCTTGTCCATATACTTCGAAAGCTGGGGAAGTACGGTATCACGTCGGACAAACTCAAGGAGGTTGCACATGACGCCAAGCGACAAATTAAGCCTCCAGAGAGGATGGAGATCCTTGACGAAATTTTTCGCGTCAGAAAAATGGAGGAGAGATTCGAAAGAGGAGAAGTGGGTAAGTACAAACGTCTTTCTTGCGGGTCTCTTGACGGGACCACTCAGGTCTCCTTGAGGGTGTATGATCCATGCTGACATATCATAGATGTGAACGCAGTCGTATATGTTGTCAATCGAGATTCTAACATGAAGCTTGACAAAGATTCCGATACTGTTAGCGAGCCCGACCAACAGATTGAACCTGGAGATAGCGAAGACATTGAGGTAGGACTCCTGACTCCAATGTCATCGGCAGAACAAACGCGTGCCCCTCTCCCGAGCCCTATTGATCAGATGGCCATCGGACAGCAGGGACGATCTATCCACATGTCTGATGACAGAGGGCAGCTCTTTCAGATGCCCCCGGCGCCCCTCTCATTCGACGAGCAGCCAAGGCACCCACCTACATTTCCATCCCCAACGGCACGGATTAAAAACGACTACACAGATGACTTCTCGCAGACTGTATCCAGGACTTCAGCTAGCTCCACTGTAGTTAGTCCCAGTGATCAGACAGGCTTCGAATACTTAGCACCAACATCCTTCAGCTCCTCGGCAGCAGATGAACAGATGCATCAACACAACTCAACACTGTCACACCAACAGCCTCCAACTCATTTCGATGCATGGCCTCCGAACTTCCAGCAGAATATGTTCAGTCCTGTTGATTACAGTGCAGGACCAAATCAAGCCATCCAGCAGCAACAAATGCAATTTCCACTCGCGATGCTGCCGACCAGCCACCCTCATGAAGTCTCCCCTAACCTAGCTCATATCGGCCAGTCTCTGCCAGACCTACACGGCGCTCGGGCCCGTGTACAGTTTGAGACAATGAGTCTGAATCCACCACCATTTCGCACAGGCTCCTTGAGCCACCCACACGTCATTCCAACCCCTAACGGCGACGAGTCTCATATGGGCTAGATTTACTGCATTTGCCACAGTCACTTCTATTGATGCTACATGTTCCTGTGCAGCTAGGTAAAGTGCATGCATGACCGATATGAATGAACGACCGAGAAATGTTTTTGTCATTCTGTACTGATCTTTCCTTGAATTGTGAGACATTTGCGGCTGGAAATCTGTTGCGTATATGAGTATTACGATACCTCCTGTGTTTTAAGACAATTGCGGATACATCTCAAGTTCTTTCTTTGTTATGTTGCTTTTCATCTGTATCAATTTCATCTTGTATCCTTGCGTTTTTCCCCTGCTAGTTGTAAGCGTACAATATGACGCTATGGAAGGAAAGAGACTAAACACCGCACTATAGACAGCTGACCTTGTGATCACGAACATTCGATATCTTTGCTACTATGTTTTTTTTGGGCGGGGGGTGGTTATCTCCGGATATTGCTTTTGCTTTTGTTTGGGATCTTCCTGTCTCCATTTCTTGAATCCTACTCATGCACACCGAAGAGATTTTACGTATAGGGATTTTTTTTTCTGATATAATATTGTCAGTATCTTCTCAAAAGATATTCGGGCTTGTATTCTTGCTACTTTATACGTAGGCATATTCCTCAAACTGCGTGATACTGCTGAACCAAGCCTTTCAAGGTAGTGGCGTGAGATCTTTGTGCGCCTGTGAAAGTAAACCCGATTTTGCGCAATTCACGAGAGATACTTCCTTTCGAGGAATAAAGTTCAGGGAACTGTATTAGTCATTTACATCGCACAAGAGAAAATAGAGTAGTTGTTGCGGCAAGGAGAGGTGAATGGCTTGTTATTTTGTATGAGTTGTCACTTTGAGAGTTTTGATTCATTTAAGTAACAAATAAATCATAATCTTGAGCTTGCTGGATATCAAAAGTCCATAAAGACCTACACAAAACTGCTCATGAGACTAACTTGACGTTTCCCATGTTTCCCATCATACAGTTAAATCTTGGGTTAAACTTGCGGCTGATTAACCGAAGTAATGGTCGGTTAGCGCGCTTAATATTCCGCGCTTGACGCCACCCGCCCACGCTTCGCTGATGACCCGGGGGAACAAGCTCGGAGCTCTTGCGCGATATTGCCATTCTTAGATTCCAACAAAGCAATAGACTTAATATCTTGCAAACATCTTACGCTAAGCAGACTTTTTTGAGGTCACATTGCGATGCTGTCTTTTGTTGATTTGTCTTGAGCTCCGCTCCCGTTCTCGACCGATCGCCGTTAGGTGCTCCCGTTCGTTTAAATGGCCGGGTTCATGTGTCGGAGACCGTTTCTCCCTGCCATCAGCGCCTAGGTTTCCTAGGATACCACTGTCTTCGGTGGCCTCTGGATATATGCGCCCGAGTCTGTGGGCTTCTAAATAGCCGTAAACTCGGCGTGTCCCAGTGGCGAGTCTTGAATAGGTACTGTGCGCGACGTCATCTATCATTCATTCATATGATATATTCACCCATTTCTCCTCTGCCATATCCAAATCGTTCAAGCATGATCGTGTTACTGACTTCAGCTTTCCACCCCATTGGAATGGAACCGTCCAATGGGCAGTGCTTTCAGGACTCAATTCAACATTCTACCTATCGCACCTCGTTTACTTCAGCTTTTCTACCCGCGCGACCGCGTGATATTACGCCCCATTCACCACTACGATCGATATAATCCCCATAAATAACTGGCCAAGTCTTCTACAATAGGTCGTAACAATGGCTGGACCAGCAAATGCGTTTGCCGCACTCCTTTCGGGGCAGAAAGCTCGAGGTGGAAGTGCACAAGGGCAAAGCCGCGGGGCGTCAAACACCCGATCAGGCCCGTACCAGCAGAGGAGTTCGAGTGCGACACGCGAGACCAAGACGCGAGGAAGAGGGAGAGGTGCTAGTGCAGCGGCAAAATCTGGTCGTGGCAGAGGGAGTGCAACAGCAGGCCCAGGAGATGGGCGTGTGTCGCAAGGGACGAATGAAACAATCTCTGAAAATCTGTCCGGAGGCTCTTTTTTTGCGCAGCTTAAGCAGGCCAAACCTTCATCATTTGGCCAGCCAAGTGGGCCATCTCTTCAGCCCGGTGTGTCACCTTTTGCCAGCATCGCAAAAGGGCCCAGCGCGTTCGAGTTCCCTTCCAACCTTGACGGGGCAGTTGGCTCTTCGTCAATAGATAGGAGCAGGGACCCTCGTCATCGCCCGTCAGTAAAGTCTAAGGTGGATGGGAGGCCGGCATTTATACCGGTGGAGGACGCGAAGGTTATGAGCAGCTACCATGAACGCTACGAAAAGGTGGGTTTCGCTAAAAAGCTATGCGCTTTACACGAGAGGATTGTGGGATTGCTTGCTAATACTAATACGTAATATAGCTCAAGTATGATCGCGCAAAGCAACGGGAGAGAGCTATCAAAGAGGGACAAATGGCAGATCCAAATCAGCCAACCTCTTTGAATCAGGCGATAACTCCTGTTGGGACTTGCACGAGCATGTGCCCCGAGTTCGAGCGCGTCGAGCGAATAGTTCAGAAGATGGTCGATAAAAGCGAGAAGGTGCGCCGGATCCATATGATAAAAAGTAGACACCAGCTGACTTTAGTTGACTTTGCGCAGTTTCTCCATCCGGCAACTAACTCTCTCCAGAACATGGAGATGAAAATGCTGAAACGATTTCGAAGATCCGCTGCTGGCTACGACGAACAGCTTCCATCCGATATTCGGACTCCCAAGACGCTTCTTCAAACTACCAACTATCTGATACGACATATCCTAGGCGGCAATGAGCCTCTTGGATTGATCCATAAATTTGTGTGGGACCGCACCAGATCCATCCGGAATGATTTTTCGGTACAACAACTCACGCAGGGGGACCATGTCCGAATGGCAGTGACCTGCTTGGAGCGTATAGCTCGTTTTCATATTATGTCGCTGCACTTACTTTCCAGCCCGGAGAACCAGGAGCCATTCGACCATCACCAAGAGCGGGAGCAGCTTAACAACACTATGCTCTCCCTAATGTACTACTACGACGACAACAGAGGCCGTATTCATTTTCCAAACGAGGATGAATTCCGAGCATATTATATCATATTCTCTATCCATGATCAGAGACCTGATCTAGAGGCCCGCGTACAGAGGTGGCCAGCTGAGCTGCGCCGGTCCCCCAGAGTCCAACTCGCCTTGGAACTCTTTGCCGCGGCTACCAATACATGGGAGTATCAAGGCACACTGGACGCCAAACGACCAAACGCAATCGCTCAAGGTTTCTATGCCCGGTTTTTCAATTTAGTGGACTCTCCGAGTGTACCATACCTTATGGCCTGCGTTGCAGAAATCTATCTCAATCATGTCCGCCAAACTGCTATCCGATCCATATGGAAAGGTTACTGTCGTCAACCTCACTCTCAACAGCACAAGAATGAGGAGTGGACGATTCATGAATTAACCAAGGCTTTACATTTCGACAACGACGACCAAACGCGCCAATTTTGCGAGGAACAGGATCTTGAGTTCGCTGAAAATGCAGACGGACAAGAATACCTGAACTGGGGTAGTCGTCCCGTTGATTCTGTGGGTACGTAAAAGATATTCTTGTATGGGAACGAATTGTTCTATGCGACATTGGAGGCCCTTACCGGCTATCTCACCTTGTTATACCTATTACCGACTGTTTTGCCTGGATTGTCCGTTTTCTAACACCCTCAACAGAATTCCAGCCATCATCACAGCATGCATACTCGGAGAACCTCGTCGAGTCTAAACGGGCAGGGAGGACGTTAGTGGCTATTGTGCTAGGTTTAAACGTTGGCCAAGCTGCAAAGCACGGAATGATCGACCGCTCCCTTTTAACCAGCCGTCTAGAACCTCGGCCTACGGAGTATGCGATATCGATGCAAGAAGACAACGATCTCTTTGTTAGTGCAGATGAAAATGAAGAGCAACTACCGACGTTGCACATCGAAGAGCCTACACCCGAAGATAGCAGTTCAGCGCTATCCTCTGCATCAGCCTCAAGCTTTCCTAATCCATTCGGAGCACCCTCGCAGAATATCACGGCTCAGGGGCAGCAGAAACAGACTACCTCTATCTTCTCCACCAGTGACAAAAAAACTTTCTCATCGTTGTTTGGGGGGCCGCAAACCCAAGTTTCCGCGGGTACCGCTTCCGCTGTACTGAATCCTTTTGCTCCTGCGGCCACAGTGAGCCCTTTTGCTTCTCAAATAAACGCGGCTTCACCCTTCCAGAACACTTTGTCTGCTTCCAGCACCCAGGAGACTTCTGCCTTCTTGGCCAAATCCACCTTTCCCTCGCTGTCTGCACCTCCGAAAGATTCTATCGCTACGACAACCAGTCCATTCGAAATGAAACCTCTAGATACCACGAATAATATTCCTACAACCTCCAGCTTTCAGTTTCCTACGACTGCCACATCAGTTACATCTTTCGCCTCCCCTTTCAAAGCACTGCCAGGTCCGGAGCCAGTAGACACCTTGAATCCGATCAAACCGACAAGTGCACCCTCGGTGCCATCTCAAAACCCTCTCTTTGATTTCTCAGCACAGACATCCACGTTTGCGAAGTCTGAGCTTAGTGAGCAACCTAGCTTGTTCTCGCAAACTCAAGGCCCGCTTAAAGCACCTTCTATTTCAAATGGCCCTTCTTTGTTCGACAGAGCAGGTACGATTATTTTGACACATCCACGCTTGCTTTCCCGGCCCTGTCCAATTGTTAGGCCCATCTTCTTCGAGTTCTAACCTATTTTCTTTCCCATCAGCGCCCTCTCAGTCAAGCCAGGCCTCCGCGGTTTTCTCGAAATCCACCGGAGCTGTCTCGACCTCAGCCCCATTCAAGCCTCTTTTCCCTATGCCAGCACCAGAGACGGCACCACCAACGACAAAGCCGCCCGTTGAACCGAAGCAAGTTACTACACAAAAGACCATCCTAAATCAAGTTGTTCCAGAAGAGCCTTCAGTTCCTTTTGGAATATCTGCTCAGAAACGTGATGAGGACGTGATTACGGAGCCTGCAACTGAACCTGAACCTAAATCTTTATCCGCTGTAATTGAGCCTCCGTTGTCGACAGAGTTAGTCGTAACAACAGCTGGTGAAGAACCTGCCATCGAGCATGATCAGGCCTGTAAGCTCAAATCCCCTTCATGAACCTTATCTCTATTTACTGATATGTCCCTATCAGACTTTGAGGAAAAGGAACGTCGACGTCTTGCCTGGATACAAACTTTGAATGAAACGGCCAATAGGCGACGGCAAGAATTTACTGCTAGCCGAAAAAGAGCCTTTCAAGAACCAGAGCCTGAACAGGAACCAGAAGTATCCACTGAGAATGCTCCTGAAGTGGAGGAGATCCCTCAGGTTAAAAAGGTGCCGATGCGGCCTCCCAAAAAGCCATCGCTGGCTCTTGCTTCTATAGCGCCCTTACCGACATTGCCAATATTGGAAGAAGTGCGGTCAATGACCGAACGGAAACCCATACCGAAGCCAGAGCCCAAAGCTCCAGTCAGTTCTCACGTCGATGAGGACGAACTTCTGTTATCTGCAGCTCGTATAGCTGCGGAGTCTTTGAAGAGTGGGCCGAGTCTTCTCGAAAGCCTGCACACCGGACTAGATCGCTCTCGTACCTCTCAAAGCTTCTCACGAAGTGTTTCATCATCGAGAAGTGTATCCCGTGGTCAGTCTCCTATGCAGTCCTATGTCAACGGCTACGAAGTTGCCCTTGCACCAGACACTCCACTTGGCCTTGGTCGAACTATGTCCCGCACAGAACAAAGGATCAGGCTCACGGGTGGAAAGGGCCTGGCTTTTAAACCCTTGAACTTTGGCCCTGACAAAATACTCCAGGGGAAGAAAAAGAAGAAAGAGAAATAAACGATACAGAACCTCTCTAGGCACCATCGTTTGGCATACTGCTTCTTGTTAATACGTTTCCACTGTACATATTTCAATGTTTTCGAATAAAGAGCATGGCGATCGGCAATCGGAATTTCTCGTCTGGATTAGAATATGCGACATTGTCAGGCATTTGCATCTGTATTACGGTGTTTCTGTTTCTGAGGATAATGATTGTATGACTTGTGCACTGTTCTCGGATCATAACATTACGCATACGATGGAGTGGCATGCGTCTTGGCATATATTGAACTTGAGACAGGTTATTTTGATACCAATTTCAAGCACTTTATAAGAGATAGTAGTACTTCACGATAAGGCAAAACAGCTGGTATACTATACTTTTCTAAACAAGTTATTTGTTGAGACACAGAACTTCATACAAAGCCTACTTGCATCACGTGATAAATTTTGTGCGCGGACCAATCACCTACGATGGTACCCGTCCCTACAACTGTCAACTCCAAGAGTTAATGTCGACCACCATCAAAAGATACCTTCCTAGCCTCCTTTATTTACGATTAACGTGAGCTCAGTTTACATCTTTCGTGGAATTGTCTAAACACCGTCAAAATTTTCTTTCTCAAGAAGGCGGGACTGCCTTTAAGGGCTCTTGCTGCATCATCTACCCCTACTCATTCAGTTTTCCATACTACTTGCAGTACTTGTCATCTAGCAGGTAATTATAACCGCTGGACTTTTAATACTTCAAGTTCAGTCCTTATATCTAGATATTATCATTTCCGTAGTGCGTGGCAACAACGCAGAGGAATGAAAATAGCAACGCTGCAGTTTGCCCCGCGGCTAGGCGATGTGGATGGTAACATTCGCAGAGCAGATGAGTTGCTGAAACGGGGCAAGGATGGTATTGATATCGAGAATCTGAGGCCTGAGGTCTTGGTTCTGCCGGAACTGGCATTTAGTGGTGAGTGGGTTTTGATTCTGTTTTTGTTGATCTCAGGTGTATGTTGCTCGCTGCGTTTTGGATGGATTGAGTGTGTAGAAAAGCTATAATTTATGCACTTTCATGTTAGACTTCTTGTTTTGAATATCTTTGTTTGGGAATGGGGGTTGCATTTGATATCGCCACATTTCCTACTTATTCATAACGTAACTTCTTCATGCATATAGTGACTGACACTTTCCTCAGGCTATAATTTCCCATCATTGGATGCTATCAAGCCATACTTGGAACCTCAAGGGGCCGGTCCAACGGCAAAATGGGCACAAGAGACTGCCAAACGACTGAGGTGTAAAGTCTGCGTTGGCTACCCAGAGATCGAAAAGGCTGTATCATCGTCATCAGAAATTCAGGATGGTGCACCCCCAGCAAATGAGAAGTACTTCAATTCTCTGCTTGTTGTGGAAGAGAATGGAACTATTCTGCACAATTATCGGAAGAGATTTCTTTACTATACCGACGAAACCTGGGCAAGCGAGGGCGACGCTGAGCGGAGTTTCTATGCGCTCAATTTTGACAAGCAAAACGAAGCATCCCAACAAAAGCAGATCCAGACCACATTCGGTATTTGCATGGATATCAACCCCTATCGTTTTGAAGCCCCTTTCACGGAGTGGGAGTTTGCAAATCGCGTCATTAACTCTAAATCGCCGCTTGTCATTCTGTCCATGGCATGGCTGACCATCCTGGGCCACGAGGAGCTTGTGGCGCTTCATGACCAGCCTGACATGGACACATTCCAATACTGGATTCGGAGATTCTGGCCCCTTCTCGAGAAGAAGATGGAGCATGACGGAGACGTGGATGGTGACACAGACGGATCAACCAAGAAGGTTGTTATTGTTTTCGCAAATAGAGCAGGTGAGGAGCCAGGGGCAGAAGGAAAGGATTCGGCACGATATGCAGGGTCAAGTGCTGTTCTTGCTGTGAGGCAAAGGCCCAAATGCGCGCATTCCGCCAATGACTCTTCGTCCGGAGAAGCGGAAATTGAGCGGGAATTCGACGTCAAGATTCTATGCTGGGATATGTTGGGCGCGACGGAGGAAGGATTGTGTTTTGCGGATACAAAGTCAGATCCTAAGTTAGTCTTTGGGTTAACACCGCGCTCCACATAGTCATGGTTCCCACTCGACTCTTGCGGATGATCTCCAGACCGTGGAGATTATATGAGATTTAACTTTTTGATTCTCTGACAGCATGATGTCTCCAGAGGAAGTGGCCCAACTATTGTCTCTGAGCCAGGGCTTCCCTTGTTTTGTTTGACTTCCTGAAAGCATTTCAGGCTGCGAAATAGTGGAGATGCATACACAGAAGGCCCTACATATATAACTCATCTTATGTGAAACGTGAGGCTTCCAAATTAGACAAGTAACAAGAAGATCACCAAAACAAAACCATACCAGGAAATATAATGACAGCACTAGTAGCACGTTGCCTCCGGATCTATTGTTAAACTGTGGGTCATGTGTAGATTAGTCTTCAGTCCATGTGACTTTTAAGTTCCGGATCATTCTGCGTGTCAGATTCCCCGTCTATATTGGAAATCATAGACAAAGGACGTGACTGTTTTCTTATCTCTCACTTTCTCACCGCACCCACCTTTCTGACCTCCGTGCATCTCATGACGACCAGGTCCCCCCTGAGGATCGACAGCCATTCCATGTGAAGACACTATTCATCAGCTGGCCCAGGGAAATTAACATCTGCAAGTTTTTTACACCAGTGACTATGCTCCTGCATCGGAAGGATTAAACACAGGGGAGCATATCCACCTGAAAGGTTCGCGGGTTTTGGACTTGCGTTAGGCTGTGTGTGCCCTTACGAGTACATGTGATACACTTATCCCTAAACCACCCCGGTCTCTGTCATGAAGCTAATTTGCCAAGAGTCTTGCTATGGATCCTGACTGGATAATCCAAAATGACAGATGGGGATGAGAGATAGAGTTGATCTAGCCAGATGTCCAGGATACAATGATTTGTGAATGGTGATGTTTAACACCCCGGTATCATCTACCAACTAGCTGCGGGAGATCTCCATATCACTGACCACTAATCAAGAGGCATGGTTTAGATATGATACAACCAGGTTCCAGGATTGGAAGGACAGCCATGTCCACGCTTCACCAAACCTTATGCCAGCCGCAATGAAATTGTTTGAGGTCTACGGAAGCGGATTTGAGGAGATCCTACCTCAAAATGGTTCGGGCCGACCGGTACAGGCAGCCACTACTCTTCGAAAAATGATGACTAGGTTCTTTAGCTCCACGACGGTTAATCATCTTACATACTCTGAACCATAGGCGGAGAGGCCGGACGTCCAGGTTGGAGTAATCATCCCAAGTTTCCCGGGTTTGGAATATGAGGCAGCAAGACAAGGAGGAGGGCTAGGGCAACGCACGTGCGTTCGGAACAACGGCCCTTCCATCCGGATCGACGCTTCAACCAATCAGAAACGCCAGAGTTGCGGCTCCTCTGTACTAGTACTGTACATGAATAGAGAAGGGGTTCGCCGGGGCACGGGATGCCTGCACATGACAAGGGACGGCATGTATTGCTGCAAAACCGCAGGACGATAATTTCACGGGACGTATATCTATGGGAAAATTTCCTCTAATTTTCCGTTGTGGATGGACAGTCAGCATCGTTCTTGACCCAGTGCAGTTGGTGGTGTGCCTGTCGGAAAGTTCCCCTCACGTCTCCTGAGTCCGTCCCCTCCGGTCGGGATTATCCTGGGAAAGATCCGCCGTCAGGTGACGCGTCTGCGGCTGTGGTCCCTGTCGCCCACCGGACCCTGCGGCTTCTCCTCTTCTGCTCTTCCCTCGTTCCTCGCCACGTGAGCAGCCCGCCCTCCCTCTGCTCTACTCGCTCTTCTATCCAGTACTCGATTCCGCCCATCCTCTTTTCATAATAAAACAACGGCTTTCTTTGCTTGTTTCTGGGTTTCTTTGATTCCCAGGCCGTTGCATCAACCTCTTCACTCAATCTTCCTCTTGCGCTTTCGAATCTCGACGTTCTCATCAAGACATCGTGACTTCGAGCGCGCCTCTGTTGTTGCCCGTGGCAGGTGACTTCCTGTCAGGTGATAGATAGATCATCCAAGGTACGGCTCAAGCTCCCTCTGACGCTGTTCCCCGCCTTTGCCTATCTCCAGCATCCAAGCCCATCTAGCAGCACATCGCCATCCACGATCTGGTTATCATCCGTTGTGAGCCGGTCGCAACATGGCTGCGCTTCGCGACACTGCTGCCGTCCCTGTTGTCGCGGTCGCACACCTCGCGATACGCGTTCCTGCGATTGTTCTGGTCTCTTGAGCTCCTCCTGCTAGTATGCATGATGTCAGCTATATCTATGCAGCTTACGAGGATAGAAGACACCATTTCCGCAATGTAGGCGCGGTGGTTTACGCTTGTGCTGGGCTCTGCTTCACGGGCGCGTCTTCATTCACTGTCAGACGCGGCCCATCACTATTGGACCTTCCCCGCACTCAGTTGCCCTTTGCCTGAAGTTTCAAATGCCTTGTTCATTTGCAAGCTAGGCCTGGAGCACGGGGTCGGATAGGGGGCTCTATTATTGCGAAAATTGTTCTGCTCCATTAGTTCTTGTACTAACAATCAACAGACTCAGTGTGCCACGGATTAACTGTGCCCTCCAGCCTATAAAGTGCTGTGCACGGTAATCACATAAGTGAACAATACCTACCACGTTACTCAAGAGTGACCTTGCTTCAGGTAAATATCATCATCTGCTACTAGTTTAGTGTAACGCTTTCTAACCATTGTCATACACAGTGACTGTTGCCTCCCAGTCTAGATGATGTCGGACCAATCTCTTAGCGCCACTGATGGCAACGCTTCCAACAAGCGGAAGCGCGACAGCAATGACAGCACTGGGCCTGATGTTCAACGTTTGAACCGTTCCTCCCATGGCAGCAATGGGAACCTTCAGGGTCTAACTGGCGATGGCCAATCTGGCTTTCCCCACGGATCCTTGGACCCCTATGATCATGGGCTCCCGAATACTTCTCCGGAGCTCAGTCAGATCGACCAGCAGATCCTTCAGCATGTTGGGCCTCAGAATGGCATCTCCGATGAGAATGCGCTGACTGCCAAAGCTGCTCTGGCCGCCCACGCTCCCCAGAACAAATATCCTCCTCCACCGACTGACTTCGGCAGTGCGGCTAATCTCGGACATGGTCTCACTTTCGGAGACGAGATGAATCAGAATCCTCTGGGTCCCAGTCATGGTCACAACTCCACTGCCGCTGCAGTTTATGCCGCTCGCGAGGCGCAGAGCATGAACCAGAAGCCCACAGTCGGCTCTCCTGAATGGCACACCATTCGCAAGAACAACCACAAAGAAGGTAAAGTTTATCAAATGAAATCCTCTGGGTCTCTAGCATAGTTACTGACCAGTTTCCAGTTGAACGTCGTCGGCGTGAAGCTATCAATGAGGGCATCAACCAGATCTCTCAGCTTGTCCCCAACTGCGATAAGAACAAGGGGGCCATTTTGCAGCGTGCGATCGAGTATATCTGCCAGCTTCATGAGGAGAAAAAAGCCATGAATGAAAGATGGGATCAGAACAACATGACGACCAGCCATGCGATCAATGAGATCAGTGCTCAGAATGCGAAGCTGAAGGGAGAGGTCAATCGCCGTGGCGACATCGCGCTGAAGTGGATCCAGCGTTGCCGGGATGCTGGCCTCGAATTCCCCGATTATGAGGAAGACGAGAAGGATCTTGGCCAGCTTGAGATTGATCATACGCAAGCTTAAGTCTATTCCACGTGATCCCGGAAATTCTCTACCCACTCCGGTCACGTTATCTTTTTCATTGCTTCCATGCCCCTTGAAGCCAGGCTTGGAAACGGAAGAATCTCGGTTGCTGCTATTTCTTTCCTTTCTGAGCGGTATGTGTGCTTTGGGGGCTTAATGATCACGCATGTGCTACGAATTGTTCAGATCCAGAGGAGAGGCGGGGAAATATTATTTCCTGTCTTCATCTCATATCGGCTGTCTATTTTCCCATCTCCTCGTGTTGAATTCCAGATTCATGTGTCTTGCCGGTCGTAATAGACGGGTTATGTCGTTATGTGGCCAGCCGGGAGGCCTACTGTGATATCTCACCTCCGAGTATTACTAATGGTCTGGTTCGGTAGACACGTCATGCTTGCAGATTCTTGAGGCTGCTTCTTTTTCCCCACGTTTTTCATGTATGTTATCTTTTTTTTCTCAAGGATGGATCGGCGAATTTTCTGGGTGGGAGCAAACAGTGCTGGGAATCATTTGAGCCTGCGGTATCGCGGCGTATTATCGGAATGTGAATCTGTCAATATTTCTCTGCTTTCATCTTTTCACTGTCTCGAATACGCGTAGATGTTATTTCCTAAGTGGTCTTTCTGTAGAGAAATCTCCAAGTCAATCATAGAGAGAATCTTTAAGTTATTAAATAGTGCTTCATGCATGCTGGCCATCACTCTATTTATCATTTAGTGTTTCGAATAACTCTATGTTATAATATTATAATATTATAATATTCCTGCCTGGCAGCAGTCTAGGTCTGATCTCCCATATGACCCCTATCCCCTTAAACTTAACGTTTACACCGCAAACACATCCCTCCACTCACTATACACCTTCCCCAGCACACCTCGCAGGTTCCCCTCCGTCCCATCCAACTTCAATTCCTGCGTCAGCCATTTCTCCGAGAATGCTAATAATTCCTGCTTTAACGCCGTAGCGTTATACGCCGCCGGAGGCGTAGATTTCAAATAGTCAATAAAAATCGACCAGCGCGGAACGTAGTACGTGGAAACCAGACCGCCCCAGGACTTGGATGCGTAGTCGCTGATTTCGCCATCGGGGCCCCAGAGGGTGATTTGGTTGCGGGCGTCGTATTCGTAGAAGTTGGCGATGGTGGTGTTGGATGAGGCCCAGGAACGGGCGGAGGAGAGCCAGGTGGAGAGGGAGAAGTGTTGGTTGGTGGAGAGGACGGAGTCCAGGGATGAGAGGAGGGAGATGAGTTTGTAGCCTTTGGTTAAGAGGGATGAGTTTGAGCTTGTGTTTGTTGTGGTTTGGTATGTTGAAATGAGGTCGGTGTAGAGTGGGACGAAAGCATTCGCAAAGACTTGGCGCGTTACGTCGACTAGATCGTATTGGAAGGATGGGTTGTCCCATAGAGATTGCTCTGTTTTGGTGGCGTTATATAATAGGTTCCAGGCTTGGACGAGGTCAGACGGAGAATAGTTGATGGTTGTGGGGTGGTGACCGGTTCTGTTGATAAGGCCGCTGATACTTGGAGTAAGCTCCAGGATCGATTTGGCGACTGCGTTTCCCGCGTTCAGATTCGTGTTATTATAGGCTGTTGTGCGGAGAATATCCCATGCTGTGTAGACCTCCTTAGGAATTGACTTGCTGCCAGCGTATCGATTGTGAACCCAGTCGTAGAAGTATGATTCGGTATCTATCGGCGTGCTCGACCATGCCTGGTCTAGCAAAAGATCGTAGACGATCTCGTTCCCTTCTTGTCCTTCCATAGTCAGGCCGAATCCAATGAGTGAGCTCGAATTCGACAAAGCCTCGATCGGATTGACGGTAATGTTTTCAACCTGTCCGTATAGACCCATGTTTCCACCGTAGTCGTGGAGCTGGCACCAAATCCATGGTTTTCCATAGTATGAATTTGTACGCTGCCACTGTGGCGATGATTCAGAGAAAAGATCCAAGATTAGCATATCATTGTCGTCCTTAACCCCAGAGAGGAACGCCTCTACACGCGCATCGGTCCAGAAGGCAGAGTTACTATAGAAGAGCCAACCCTGCATAAGCCAAATCGCCGTCGGATCAGCATCTTTGAGACTTTTCCAGGTATTGTAAGTGACGTTCCGGAGGTAGTCTAGATCCCCAGAATAAGGGTTGTTCTCATTGTATTGATCCAGGGTATAAATATTGGAAACGTTTCCGTATGCGGCAGTTTGCTTTGAAATGAAGCTCTTCTGCAGCTGCGCAAATTGAGTATCCGTGGGCTCTAAGAACGTGACGTTGGTGTAGATAGTAGGGAAGGCTTCCCACTGAGAACCGTTCACCACCGTGGCATTCGGGAAGACTCGCGTGATGCCTCGAGGGACGAAACCTGTGAACGACGGCAGAACAGGAGTCATTCCAAGCTCAACCATTCGCTTGATAATACGTTTCTGCAGTTCGAACTGGGCATCAATCCAGGAAAATGGAAGATCTCCTCCCCAGGAGCCCTGAATATTGGCGAACCGATTCCAGGCTTGAAACGCCGGTCCACTCAGGTAAGAGAGGATTTCATCGTCGATCAGTCCGATTTCGCGGAACACTTCAACGAGGATCTTCTCCTGACCAACCCAGGCCAGCGGCAAGTTCACGCCGCGAAGAGCCATCCAGTCGAGTTGCGCCTCCCAGTCCTCCCATGACCAGAAGGCCGAAGAATACGAGAACGTCACTTTTTTTCAGAATCAGAAAAGAATCCCAAACTGTGTTCTGGAGTGAGGGAACTGAGATCAATACCTGTATTAAAATGGTACCTCCACGGAACAACACTAACGCCCTTCAAAGGCTCCGATAGTCGCGGTAGCTTTGCAGGTGTTAGATGCAACCGGCTGCCGATATACCAGTAGATATCCACATGTGCTACATCAGTCAAGTAGCGATGGAGTCTGCAATAGTTATCAGTGGATTATCCCGCTATATTCTGAACGGGCAAGAAGCCACACACCCAGACGCGAGTGCACTCAACGAATTTCCTTCAACCAGAATAATACCTTTAGAAGTCGTCGAGACTGTATATTCATCATTCGTCTGCCCATGCGATTCCGTCGCGTTGACAAGGGAGAACGCGAAGCTGTCAACATGATTGGGCAGTCGGCGCTGTACAAGATCCCGGATTCCTTGTGTTGACTGCGCCGCAGTCACCGTGAGGGCTGTCACCGCCCACACGAAGAGACTGGAAAGACGCATCTCAGGTGACTATTCTGGACTCCAGTGGCTTGCAGAAGACAAAGGAGCCTGGATAGAAAGGAAAGGCTTTAGGGATCAATGGGCCTATATTACGGCCCCCTTATTCACATGGAGGCCCCCCTCGATGCAAGACTAGGAACCCCATTGTGCCTGCCGTCAGACGCACCTGATCCGATCATTTCTAGATCTTTGAACGGCGTAGGCTTAGCGGGTTGGACTGCTGGATGGAAACGGGAGAAGCCGACGGGTCCTCAGATCGGGCGCTGTTAATGTTTAATGGTGGATGTTTATCTGATTATCTGTATTCCCCACGTGGCCCAGGGGTTGGTAGAGAACACTCCAACGACAAGCCATCCTTCTCTCTAGTCTAAATGACAACAGCCACGGCGGAATTAGTTGATAGAGATCAATAACTATCATTCTACAAATGCTATTAAGCAAGGGAGCTGTCTGTTTTTGAGTTTCTTCTTATATTTGGCTCTTCAAGCCGAGTTATATATAAAAATAGGTATAAACACAATTCAAGCCCCGCAATATTCACAGAAAGTAAGAAAGTCCAAGCTTTCGCATGCTCATGCATAGCCGCGGGGTGAAAGAAATAAACATGTTTCTCCATAAAACGTCTGTGCAGGACAGCTTATTTTTAGAGAATAGAAGAGGTCAGAAATGAAATGTGATCGCTAGATCGCTTCCTAGAAGTTGGAACTACCGGTCGTTGACGCGCTAGAACTACAGCTGGCGCCCTCAATGACCAGCGTGGAACCAGTCTCGCTGGTAATACGGACATCAACTGTTTCAGTGCCGAAGCCACCATCTTTCTCGAAGAAGTTGTAGTACGTGCGCGTGGTTGCTTGCCATGTCTTGCCACCGTCGGTGCTGACCTCGAGAGACGTCACTGGGAGGTTCGAGTTGACGACCTGCATGCTGAACCAGTACTGGGAGGAGCCATCCTTTGCCTTGAGGCTGATGGGGCTGCTGATGCCACACTCTACATAGTCCCAAGTCACATCCAAAACGCCAACGGAGAGTGCTGCAAGGTCAGAGAAAGCAGCCGGGAAGAGGTCCAGGTGGTTTTCACCGCAGCCAGGGCATTGGTCAACAATCTAAATCGCATGATTAGTACTGAAAATTTTCACTGAGGCTGGCGTTTATTTTGACCTACCATAGCCTTGACAGACTTTCCGCTGGACGAAGTCACTTGGACACAGGCACCGCAGTGAGCCGCGGTGTCCCAGTTCGAATCAGACAGGGCAGTTCCAAAGATACCGGATGGAAGAGTGTAACCGCTGAAAGAGCAAGTTCCATCATTGACTCCATCGGTGGTATAATATGTCGCCTGACCTGAGTTGCTGCCACCGAGGGCAGTAGAGGAAGATGAAGACGAAGAGGACGACGTAGCTGCAGTAGCAGCGCTGGAAGTAGTGGAAGTAGTGGCTGCAGCCTCAGAAGTTGAGGAAGTAGTCACAACAGCGGCAGCAACTTCAGAGGTAGACGTAGTGGTAGGGGCCGCCTCGGAGGTCGAAGATGCTGGCACAACCGATGTTGTCGAAGTCGAAGACGTCTTAACCTGAGCCACAGTAGCAGCGCTATCTACAGTTGATGTTGTCTGCTGCGCAACCGGAGCTACATCGGCGGCACTGGTAGTAGCAGCTAGGACAGTTGACGTCTGAACAGCAGAAGTGGCTAGTTGCTTCTGTCCATCGTTCTGCGTCGAGGTCGCCTGCTCACTTGTAGTACCACCGCATATCGGCAGCGACTCTGTCTCCGCCAGGTTTGTAGAGACAGCTGACGCCGAGGTCGTCTGCACCTGCTGAACTGCAGAGGTAGGCGTAGGCGTAGGAGTCGATGTCGCCGTGACGGTGACATAGTACACACTTGGAGAGTAGCCTGCCGGGCAAACAGTATCACGGCGCATAAAGTGGCTGGGAATAGCAGAGACCATGGAGGCGCTGCTCAGAGCAGTGATAGCCACTGCGGTAAGCTGTTGATACTTCATCTTGGGAACGGGATTCGTCAAGTTGACAACGAGGTATGTGTAGTATGTAAAAAATGGATCGATGGATGGATATCCACGAAAACAGAGAACGTATAAGACTCAAAAAGAATCAAGTCTCAAATACAGATATCCAGAGAGACGCCTGTCTCTTTTCTCTTTCCTTGCTAATAATGAGCGACGGGATGGTTTTTAGCAACGAACGCGACGGTTCCGAATTGGACTCAACCGACAAGTGTAAAGAATGAATGGACCTGCGGAACAGTCGAATCCTCCCCGAATTTTCTGTTCCAGACAGAGAAAGAAGAGAGCGTGGGTGGTGCGTAAACGCGGGTGGGAAAGAATGAAGAGAAGACAGGATTGAAGAAACCCAAGAGACCAAAGGAGTATCTTAACATTTCGCCCCTCCTTGGCGCGAGCCATCATTTTAAATTGAAGAGAGGCCATTAAAATGAAACCAGTTCGTCCATCCACCTGAGGGACTATAGCGCCATGATGAAACGGCGGGCATCTGAAGTTTGATGCTTAGCCTGCGGCTACCAGATTGCCAGGGGCAGCCGAACCCCAAGTGACCATCGGCGTCAATTTGGGATCACCTGTTGGCCCGATCTCAATCTCAGGGGGGAGCTGCACCAATCAGACTATTAGACTTGAGCAACCGCTCATTCAGATAATGACTACGCTACATCACTTCGGACCACTATATCTGTTTTGTGCAGCGGGAAGTAGATTCGATATTTGACCTGTCGAGGCCATAGAACAGTACTAAGATGATACCTCAGTCATGAACCACCGAGCGAAAACACGATAGAAAAAAAGGTTGGATATACTAGTTTCCTTGACGCCCAAGCTAATACCAATATTTCTCTTCCCATCTAGATGGATCGAATAGATTCTGCACAAGTACGAGCATAACGAACCAAAGGAGTCGCGCTGATGGTAATGGCCATAAACGTAACAGTGTACATGTGCTGAACAAAAAGATATCTAAGAATCCCACATAACCTCACTGAGTCTGAGCATTGCATCACCGCTCCCTCTCTTGGCTGCCATGAAATCCTCCCGATTCTCTGCGCCACGAGGACCCTTCATTATTTCGGAGAAACACAGGTCAATTAGCACCTTCAGCTCATCGTAGGAGAACGGTTCACCGTTTCCGGCCGCTAGAGCTTTGTCGCCCTGTGCCGCAAAGAGCTCCTTCTCTTCCTTGGCATAGTCAAGAGCTTTTTCGGCACCTTCAAGGAACCAGTCGAGGAATTTGGCAATGCGGGGCAGAGCGACAACTTCATGCGGCTGGCTTGGGTCCTCTAGAGCATGGCTTCTCTCGGTATTCTCGCCGCTGGGGTCCACTATAATGTTCTTCAGATTCTGCTGAAGAACAAGAACATCAAGCTGTAGTCGAAGAGCGCCATTATTGTTCATCGCTCCAATATATCTGGTGCACGAGATAAAGACTTTGTCGATGAACCTGGCGAGGCCTGATGAGATGAACCACCGTTCGCTCGCGCCTAGATATGCAGAAACGTTCGTGTCAAAGGCAATCAGATCACTGTTCAATTCAAGGACAGCCGCAGACGCAGAGGTCGGCTGGTTCGGGATGATGTGGTGCCAGTGGATGTTTGGATCTGGTGAAGGAGTGATGGGGGTATTCGATTCGCGGAGTTGAGGGGAAGGAGGATTTGGCCCCGCCATGGTCTTGGTGATCATATGGATAACGCCGCATCGGATATCGATGTGCAATGTAAGGAGCGCGGCCGTCGCCAGATCACGAAGTGACTCGATTGTTGTGTCGAATGCTATCGCCGTCTCAGTATTGAGAGGAAGATAGACCGACTGGCTAACACTGTCCCGCTTAGGTCTCATAGCCGTGATCAGGGTCCATCGACGGGAGTGAGGGACACGCCCTGACGATGACTGGGGTCGCGATTCGGTCTGAGTGACATGCCGGAGCTTCACGAGATGGGTGGCTAGCCATTGCTTTATACATATGTCAGTTTAGTCTTGTGTGATGGTCTGTAAGACAGTAGATTTACCATGCTATTATATAATAACGAAAGCGCAACGACCGTCTTAGGGTCAGAGATGATATCGTATGGCACTAGAGGAGTCTTGTTTGTCTCTCTGATCATGAGATCGATTTCCTAAACATCGTCAGCAGAGCCTATCGAGTTTTAACACCTCCACGCATACCTTATCCACGAGTTCCTTTTTCTTGCCATCTGGATGTTGCCACAACTCAAGGACCGTATCTCGGATTTCTCCTGCCTCTGCGAACCCAGCTGCTGCCTTGAGCCGGACACCTCCAGGTGCCTGGGGTGAGATTTTAGAGACGATTGCTAAACATAATTAGCCTCCGGTTGTACATCTTGATGTATGGAACTTACCTTTGTACCAGCCGCAGCACTTGTCATAGTAGGTCACCACTTGGCCAATGACAAGTTGCGTGAACATCTGATCTTGCGGAATAGTATCCAACATCTTGCTAAATGCTTTAACAAGGTTTAGGAATTGGACAGTTCCCTACGCAAAAACTCGTGAGTTTGCATTCCATGACAATTCCAAGGATAGGAGATTCACGTACCTTGAAGATAGGTCTGGGAGACACAGCGGCCCACTGGGAGTCCTCAGTAAAGGAATCAGCTGAAATAAAGCTCAGTGTGCAAAGATCAGTAACAGCTTCCTCCAGTTGAGGCTGAAACACGTTGACCAGAAAGTCATCAAGGAAAGAGGTTAATGTGCTCATGACAATCTCAGAGTCAACCGGCACAATATCCTTCAGCCGCTGAATAAAAGACAAAGATGGAGGCAGTAGGAGACTCATATTGAACACACTAGGTTCGAGGAGTAGCTTATGCCCAGTACCTGAGTCTTGTCGTGATTGGGAAGAGTCGGTGGTGGTAGTCCTTTCTGTTGATTTAGTTACTAGACCGGGGACGGAAGATCTCAGGATCTCGTCTAGATCATCTTGTTCTGCCTTCATATCGGATGATTTTTTATCAACATCCGATAGTTTGAACATTTTCTGCATCCCCATTAGACACGATATCAAATTATCCTTGAAGTTGCAGGAAATACCTTGTTCTTATCTCTCTGGTTTGAGACATTGTGTCGCCCATCAGATTCGCCATTCGTCGGTCTGAACGACGAATCTCCATCCGTCGCAAGATAGTCATGTAAGAGAGAACGAATCTAGAGGCGGGTTAGGAAATGCGTAAAGCATGGTAGCTGTAGCCATCGATCTTACCTCGCTCTGATACAGCTTCCACAGCTCCTTAAAGCCTCCAGTCAAGTTGCTGCCCTTGTGAATGTCTTCTCGTTCAACGATCCCTTTGACCACATCATGAACAACTCGATGGCCCTCCGCAATTGCCTCGAACTTAGCATACAAAGTCCACAGGAATTCAGTGAGTACATGTCCCCGCTGCTCGTTAGTCTCAACTGGTGAATTACTTATGCTATCCCTAGACGAAAAGCCCCGCGGCAGATTCGGGTGTCGAGCATCGACTTCCGTATTTGTCTTGTCCACAACTGCGAAAAGCTCGACCGGCATTCGCTGTTCTATCCGGTCGACCGCAACATCTAGATGTCCCATCTTATTGAGTGCCTCAATAATCATTTGGATATAATTGAACGTGTCAGCTTCCGGATTTCTTGAAGCATCTTCAGCCATAGGCGAGGATGTATCCAATTTGGCTAGGAAGCTGTAGACAGGCCTTTCCCATGTTGTCACGCCATTCCCAGAAGTACTAGCAGTTCCGTTGCTGTGACCGTCTATAGCTGGAGGCTTCCACCTGTCTTGGCAGTAAGGAGATTTAAGATACAGATGGTCATGTAGCTCCTCGATCAGGATGTCAGTCAAAGAGACCTCTTGGTTGCTGAAATATGCTCGGAGATCGGCAAGACCCCCGATATTTTCGAATTCCGACTTCCGGAGAAGACGGAGAGCATCTTGCAAAATGTCGATCGCAGACAAGAAACGTTTGTCAGATATCCGACCCTCCAGCTTCTCGGGCAGAGACTGGATCTCTTGGATTTGGTGAAATAATTGTAGGATATCATCGTAGCTTTGCGACGAGTGGGCCAATCCCTTCAGTTCAGGTTTTGTTGTGAGAAGGCCAGCTTTAGCCTCTTCCAGGGAATTCCTTAACGTCCGCACCCGGTTTTGTGAGCTTTGTATGCTGCTTTGGATCTTATGGTATGTACCAATAGAGCTGTTGAAACCCTGGTGATGTTCTAAAAAAAAGTTAGCTTAAGGATTTCGCCTACATATAGAGAACACATCAGCCGGGACTTACCGTTGACAATAGCCTTCAACGTCTGTTGAATCTGCTTGTGCATCTGCTGGAATTCCGGTTCCCGGTCTGCTTTACCTATTGTGCTTGAGTCCATCAACTGCAAACCAACCTGAACCGGTATGCATTCATCGCTTGCCATGAAGTCCCAGTCTCGCTCGATCGATTGGAGAATATCTTCAATCGCCTGCGGTCCCCGAGCCCTCCGCGCACCATCTGAACCATCTCCGCCCCTCGGCCTCGTATAGCCGGCATCATCTCTCCCGGCTGGCCGTCTGGCACCCGCATTCGGATCTCTGGTTCGTGACTGTGACGTGGAAGGTGGCTGTCGCTGTTCACGATCTACTCTACCGCGACTTCGCTCGCGCGACGGCGATGTAGAGAAGTCTGGTTGTTGAGATTCTTCGACGTAGAATCCACCATAGCCACCCACACGGCGCTCTCGTCCCCCACCTCCCCCATAGCCATTCACACCTAGATTATCCCCATTGCCGTATGCTTGGTCGAAGCGGCTCCCATCGCCGTATCCATTTCCGTTCGTATAACCACTGCGCCCGCTCATGCCAGACTTCCGATCTTTCGTAGACGCGTAGAAAGAAATTCGAAGAGGCTTGGCGTAATACTAGCCGGGTTATTTGGGTGCTAGTGAATATGAAGAAGTGATCGAAGGCGGCTAGGAGTGCGGTGATCGTGTTTCCGTTGCCTCCTTCCAACGGGGTTGACGATGGGCACGGCGAATTGTTTCGATTGTGATTCAACCTCCTTGAGAGATTCCTCGTTGCAGAAGATAGTGCTAGAACAAGCACATATAGGACCTGCCTATAAAAGAGAAGATTAAGGCGGAACCTCTGCGTGTACTAAGAAGAAAGTCGTCAAGCAACGGTATCGTGAGGGAGTAGCAGGGTGATTGCGGCGAGATACTCCCCTTTCCCCACACAAGCTTTCGGGGAGTGTCATGTCCCCGCGGCTGCCGACAGAGTATCCTGCCAAGACCCCCGTCCGTCTACAACTGAGTTTATCTATCCTAGCATACGTATATTTTTATTTGGAAAAGATAGGGAGAAAAAGGACGAAGCGCTCTCTATGCACCTGTATCTAAGTAGACGAGGTCGAATCTAAGTCCTCGTCCTAATGATGGATATTTACAAGCAACGCAGTCTAAATGGGCTGAGTCTCCTTCTTCAACCAGTTGCGCGTAAACTCGTCCTTTTCGAAGAAATGATGCGTTTTCTCCCAAATTTCTGCGTGGTAGTCATTAACCCATTTAATCTCTGTCTCCGTCAACAGAGATCGCTCAATTAAATTGCGACCCAAAGGTGTCATGGTAACATGCTCGAAGCCCAACCACGCCTTATCACCGAAACGGTTTGGTGTCTGCACTTCACGAGCGATGATGACGTCTGGGAATAGTTAGCGTACGAGTGAGGTAATGAAAAGATAACAGGGATATTCTCACTCTCGATTCGAATACCGAATTTTCCATCTTCGTAATAGCCGGGTTCTACGGATTGTCAATTAAATTAAATGGATGGTTTCGAAGGGAGAGGGTGACATACCGTCAGAAATAACATTTCCAGGAGAAAGTGAAACCTCGGAGTACTGCACGCGCGTACCAATACCGATGGGACCCTCATGAACATTCTGGGTGCAATTAGTATAAATCCCAGGCGGGCCAACAGAGAGATCATACCAAGTAGGAACCAATGCCATGTCCGGTTCCATGAAGATAGTCGAGGCCTTCCCTCCACAAGTGCTGTCTTGCGAAAGCGTCAAGCGCGAAGCCGCTTGTTCCTTTGGGGAATACCGCGGTATCAATTCCAATGAGGCCCTTCAGGACCAAAGTGAATGCCTTTTTCTCGAATTCTGTGGGCGTTCCAAAGTGGAATGTACGAGTAGTGTCAGTAGTGCCGTCCAGATACTGAGCACCAGAGTCGCAGAGGTAGATTGCGTTGGGATCAATAACGGAGCAGCTTCCCTTCTCGGGCTTATAATGGATGACGGCTGCATTGGGGCCTGTAGAGGAGATGGTATCGAACGAAAGGCCAACAAAATTCTCGTGTTTCGACCGAATCTGCTCCAACTTGTCCGCTGCTTCAACCTCATCCAGCTGCGAATGCTTGTTGGTCAACTCGTTTTCGAGCCAGGCGAAGTACTCCGTAAGAGCAGCGCCGTCCCTGACATGACAGGCTCTCATGCCTTCCAATTCCGCCTCATTCTTGATGGCCTTAGCATCAGAGATTGGGCTTCGAGCTTCTTCAACCTGACCTTCTCCGCCTAGATTAAGGCTGAGTGCCCAGGATGCCTTGTTGGAGAGGAGAAATTTCACAGGCACTTTATCAGTAGTAGCTGGTGGGTTCGTGCTCAAGGCCTTTGCCTCGGCAAATATGCTATCATAAGGCTTAATGACGACGTCTTCACCGAGGTGTGCCTTCGCTTCTGGAGTCAACTTCTCGGAATCGATATAGAGATCCGCCGTAGTAGGAGTAATGATGGCATATGAGAAGAATACGGGATTATAAGGGATACTGTACAAGGGTTAGCATTCCGGCATCTTCTGATTCACTAGAACTAGTGACCTACTCGTTTCCCCTCAAATTGAAGAGCCACGCGATCTCGTCAAGCATGGCTGTTTCTCGTCAATATTTGGCTTTGGAAGATGGGGTCTTTAGATATTTCTTACAGATCACAAATCCTGCTTTCTTCTTCGTCTCTAGCTCCTTTCTCAAGTCACTGATCTTCTCCTGGAATGACTTTCCAGCGAATCTATCCGAGTGGACCTTGACCTTCTCGTTTGGACGCGACGGACGGCCCGTACCCCAGACAAGATCCACCAAATTTTGCTGAACTCCCACCAACGAAGAGCCATTTTTATTCAAGGTTTCCGAAAGCTTGCGCGCACCCGCTGTAAGGTCTCAGCATCATCTGGCACGGCTATCGAGCAGAGGAAGGAATTACTCACAAGCTGTAATCAATGTCGGATCTACACCAACAACCTTTCCGCCCTCTGCTTGCTCAGTTGTCCTAAGTTCCGCTTAGTCTCATTTTGCCAGTCATATCGCCAGAGCGCATACCATTCCTGCCATGTTGGAACCCCTTCCAGTCCACGCTTCAACAGCAACCAATTGTCGTCCAACTGCTTGGAGGCCTGGTTAAAGTACCGACCATCCGTCGAGAGAGCTGCTTTCGTCAACGAAACTACAGCGGTTCCCGCAGAGCCCGAAAACCCAGAGATGAATTCTGCAGTTGTTGTAAGCATGAGGGCTGGGGATAACGCCTTTTTCGTTCGTACGGGTCTCTTCTAACCTCGGCGGGCATCACATGGCGCAATGTATTCGGACTGGTGGCTATCCTCGCTTGGAATAACTGTGGCCATCATTAGAAAATCAGTTCTTTTTTTTTTCGTAACATAAACGGAGAGAACATACTATACACATCGACCTTATGCTCTGACATGAGCTGCCTGAGCTTTGCTAGGCGCTCTGTAGTGTCTACCCTCTCCATGTCAACTGCACGAAGCGGGGAACAAGAGGAAAAGAGCTTTGTAGACTGTCGCGAGGGCAGTCGTCGCAAAGGCGAGGAAAATATCCAGGTATGACGAAACGGACGCCCGCAGAAAAGCATCGACGAAGGAAATATCCCCGGGAAGTCGTCGAGGGGCGCGAGAAAAGAGAATCTTAAAGTCCCAGGATGTGCACACTGGGCGAATAGGTGGACGACTCAACTAGGTCGAACCCGCAAAGCAATAATTGGAGTGGAGATAACGACGGAGGGGATCGCGTGCGCGGAGTGCCAGCGGTAGGGAACACGGAGTCCGATAGTGGGAGCGGAAAACGTAGCTCTGCGTGGGTGGCTCCTTCGGGAGCAACTTTAACCACTGCAGTCCTCCGTAGCGCTGAAGTTAAAGGCCAGACTAAGCGGCTGTCGGGCAGTGGTGGGTAAAGATCGCCCCGCAGCCCTGAGCTGTTTAGCGATGATGGCGTCGGGAGATTTGCTGCTAAATAGTAGAATATTATCCGCATAGTTTCTCTCCGTCACGACACTGGCAGTGATAAACATCACCGGTGGTGGCCATGTTGTCTCTTGAGCTGTTAATGAAACAGGGTACCAATGAATATGCAGCATGGTCGTCAAGCATGAACGACTCATGCTGAGGCACCAATCAAGTTTTCTTTCCTCTGATATCACCCTGGCAGTGGATGAGGCACATACCACACGCAGTCTGTCCAGTCCATCCACGTCTTTCCTCTCTTAGTCCTTCACGCATCTCTTCTGTCACTTTTTGTGCGCCCCTCCATCTTTCCTCCACTGAAGTTTCACCTCTGGCTCTCACCGCCTTACCGTTCTGCGTTAGCACCAACAACACATGATCACCGAATCTCCAGGCTTGGCATCACTCCCCTGACGGCATCTCGATCTATATCAGCTAGTGTGGGCGAGGATGAGCTCGGCCATGTCTGCTGGGCCAAGTCATACCCCAGATCCACAGGCCCTAGTGGGAGAGGCCAACTCGGTGGGTGGAAGACATCCAAAGCTCCGTTGGCAGAGAATCTGACAATCGGATATGTAGATTGTGGCCCAGCTCTACGATCCGGCGAATGCACGGAACCCCGCCAAAATTAAAGAACTCCAAGAGCAACTCCAGTTTCTCCAGAAGAGCCCCCAAGGATGGATCATTGCGGATGGTCTGATGGGTAGTAGCAACCCAGATGCCAGGTTCATGGGTGCCCTGACTTTCATAGTCAAAATAAACCAAGACTGGTTGGCCACCCTCCCCAACCCGTAGATTGCTTTTTCTTCTACTTCTTTTCCTGACATACAACTAGGTCCAACTTAGCTGAAAATGATGTCCGCGAGCTTCTGGAACGTCTGATTAGCTACTACGTTTTATTTGCGGGTCGTGATGAGAAGCCTGTGGTTCTCCGCAAATTGGCATCAAGCCTAGTGGCCATCTTTTTGAAACCCAATGCACCGTGGAGGCGTGCTCTGTGGAACCTGGCCGTCTGCCTCGGACACGGAAGATATGTCCCAGAAGATCAGTCACAGTCAATTGACTTTCAGGCAGCTGCCCTACCGCAACTGGGTCACGCACAGGTTGTCGCGCTGTTGTACTTTTCCGCAGCTCTCGCGGAGGAAACCTCGAAGTGGTCCACCGAGTCACGGCGTAGGTGAGTAGGAACACCTTTAGAAAATGGTGGTGGACATTAATAACTGTGGTATAAGTGGCGATGACCATCCTATTTCGGAAAACATCGAAGATGCGTTGATATTATCTGAATTTGTTCTCAGTCGCATTCTTCAACAGGAAACGCCTAACGAGCAGGACAGCAATGCTGGACCAGGAAACGAAGCAATCACCTCATACGATGTAAGCTTTGGCATCCATTGCATTGTGAACTCTATCTTACTGGACGATCCAGGTGTGGTTGAGTGTGCGTAGCTCGGTACGATTGCGGGATCCCATCCCGTCGCCTCGACTAGCTGCTCCGACGACGCGAGTCATCCAGAGTCTTCGGGTGACCAGTCTATCTAAGACGGCAGCTGAAGTAGTGACCGACTTGCTTCACTCGAGAGATAATATCTTAAATCAGGAACACCTGACCTCGATCCTACAATATATTGTCAGTGACGCCGGCACTACCCATGTCGTCGGGCTAATAGAAGGTGTTTATGATGATGAACACATGGTATTCCTGGAGCTTTTATTAGCATATGCGAGCCTGAAATCCAAAGAGATCATAATAGAACCCCTTACTCCGGAACATGAGAACGTTCTGACACTCTTGCACACATTGTTTCACGGGCCGGGATATGCGGCCGTCGATGATGAGGCATGTCCCTATATTCTTGAATGGTGGACCGAAAGAGCCGATGAGCTCCAGGATCTTTTTTTCGACCCGGAACAGCCTGGACTTGACCGAGCCAAGCAGAATCTAGCTCGAGCCGTCCTGGACTGTTTCGCGAAGTTGATGTACCCAGAACCCAAGGATCTCGAGGGTTGGAATGATGACGAGAAGGGCGAATTCAATGCTTTTCGTCGGGACGTGTGTGATTTTCTACTGGCAGCCTATCCAATCCTGGGTATTGAGCTTATCCAGGTTTTCCAGGAAAGAGCAAAATCAGCTATGGAGAGCCAAGACTGGCGGACGTTCGAGGCAGCTATCTTTTGTATCGGACACCTGTCTGAGGCAGTTGATGAGAACCAACATGCCGATCAGTGCCTTAACGCTATTTTCTTCACCGACGAATTTGCAACTCTCTGTGCTGGAAAGGAAGTCCAAATTTCAGACAAGGCGCGTCAAACTCTTGTGGACATGCTAGGTCGGTATAAATCTTTCTTTGAACGTACGCACGCTCTATTGCCTCCAGTATTGAATTTCTTGTTTGCATCTTTGGACGTTCCTTCGTGCGCCACAGCAGCCTCAAAGTCGATCTCTTTTCTATGCCAGTCATGCCGCCAGTCTCTGACACCGGTGCTGCCGACATTCTTGAATCAATTCGATCAGTTTCGCATGAAGCCTACGGCGACTGTCCAGAACATGGAGCGTGTCCTAGAAGGCATAGCAGCAATTGTGCAAACATTACCCTCAGATGAGGCTAAAGCAGAGTGCCTTGAGAGGATTCTTCGATTTTTCCGGGGGCAGGCTGAGATGGCTAGAGCCGAAGCCGTTCGAGGAGAAATAGACACAGCACAGACTCGCGGCTATCTTGTCCTCCGCTGCGTTGCTAGTATTGGCAAAGGTCTCCGTACGGATGGTGATGTCGTCGTCGACCTAGACCATAAATCCACTGATCCATACCCTCCCACCTTCTGGAACACGGGGCCGGGTGCTATTCCCCAGACCTTGATTATGCAATGCATACATATCTTAGTCCACGACTTCCCCATCAATGTGGAAATCATTGAGGCAGCCTGTGACGTTCTCAGGGCCGGCTACACAGAGAAGACCGGGCCATATGTCTTTCCTCCTGTGACCACAGTTAACTTCGTCAAGAGCATCCCGCTAGGCAGCCCCGGAGCGGACCTGGTTATGGGCACGGCATCAGCATTCCTAGCCTCACACGGCGATCACCCGCAACAAATCAGCAATGAGGCTGTGTCCTTGATCTTGCACGTGTATGAGACGTTCTGCTGGATGCTGGAGAACCCGCAATATAACGATCCAGAGATTGCTAATAGCGGTATTGACTTCCTTACTCGTCTGCTGCCTAAGTATCATCCTATCCTCTTTTCCCTTACCTCTCCTCCCCCGGAACCTACGCCCGAGGAGCTCAGCCGCCGTGGTGGTACTGGACTTCTGGACCACAGTCGCCCACAACGACCCGTTCTTGAAGCTATTCTGAGCTTCATCCTCCTGGCCCTTTCAGGACCCGAACCATTACCTCTCCGTTCCGCCTCCCAGTTCTGGGTCAACGTCCTCAATCTCCCTACCAGCACGGAGACTAACGGGTCGCAGGCTGTAGAAGATGCTCTGAAGGAGTGCCTGCCTACTCTGTGCCAGATTCTAATCACACAGCTAGCTGGCCGCTGTGCGCGATCTGACATTGATCATCTCGTTGAGGTTCTCAAAAAAGCTATCTTTCGGCAGCATTCTGCTGCCCGTCTACATCTTTCTGTCGCATTGGCCTCTCTGGGGTCCGACTCACTTCAAAACCAAGGCAACATTCCATCTCCGCAAGACAGAGAGCGTTTCCTGGCAATGCTGCTTGCTGCCCGTGGATCGGCAAAGACCAAGGAACTGGTGCGCACTTTCTGGAGGCAGTGCCGTGGTGCTGGGTTTGATTACATCGAGTAGATAATAATGAGGATGATTGGGCGTGATGCCTTTTAGACAACATTGGAAAGGATGTACTATTTTGGAGTCTCTCACTGGATAGCACCAACATCTGGGTGAAATAAGAAAGTGAGAGCTTTAAGATGGATCACGACTTTTTCTGTGCTAGAGTGGATTGGTCGCAATTCTGCCTCAGGGCTGGGGTCTCCTGTCTATAACATAGAAACGTTGACCATCAATTATTCGCCAATAATACATCTAATTGAAATTCTTCATCCAGGACATAGAGTGTTCGTTGCGGGATTAGCTCGAACTAATCAGTTGTTTACTCAGACCGGAGCTCCCGTCGGGCTCAGGCGGTTAAGCTTGAACGGACCAGGGTGTCCTCAAAGGAGTTAGCGTCACCCCGGCGAAGTGGACAGCAAGCACACTTCGTCCTCAACCTCCGACTCTCCCTGTTCTTCCCCAGACGGCCTTCTTCCTCTTCCCTTCTTCCTCCCTTCTATACTTTTTGTTTTTGATCCTCGCTCCTTCGGCTGGTCTCTGGTTCCGGCTCTATTTCTTTTTCTCTCATTGCATTGACCGGGAAGCGGACCGTCACAATGAGTGGGCGTAAGTAAACCTTGCACGCGATCGCGCATTCGCGAAATTACAGAGCCGTTAATGACTCCAAAAACTAACCCATTGACAGTACGCTTCCTCGATTTAATCAAACCCTTTACGCCCCTCCTCCCGGAGGTGGCTTCACCGGAAACTAAGGTTCCCTTCAACCAGAAGTTGATGTGGACGGGAGTACGTTCTCTTGACCGCGTGCGCATTGATACTGGGAACAGCTTTTGAAATCTGACATTCGGTGTGCAGTTGACCCTGTTGATCTTCTTAGTGATGAGCCAGATGCCTCTGTATGGTATCGTGTCATCTGACACCTCGGATCCTCTGTACTGGCTCCGTATGATGCTGGCCAGTAACCGAGGAACTCTGATGGAGCTGGGTATCACCCCCATCATTTCCTCTGGCATGGTCTTCCAGGTACAGCTCCCATTGAATCAATACGTGGATATTTTGTACTGACCGCAATCCCAGCTCCTTGCTGGAACCCACCTCATCGACGTTAACCTTGACCTGAAGACCGACCGTGAGCTCTACCAGACCGCCCAGAAGCTGTTTGCTATCATCCTGTCTTTCGGCCAGGCTTGTGTTTATGTTCTTACTGGTCTGTACGGTCAGCCCAGCGACCTGGGTGCTGGTGTCTGTGTGCTCCTGATCGTGCAGCTGGTGGTTGCTGGTCTGGTTGTCATCCTGCTGGACGAGCTGCTGCAGAAGGGCTACGGTCTTGGAAGCGGTATCTCCCTTTTCATTGCCACCAACATTTGCGAGTCGATCATTTGGAAGGCATTCTCTCCTACTACTATCAACACTGGCCGTGGCCCTGAGTTTGAGGGCGCTGTGATTGCTCTCATCCACCTGCTGTTGACCTGGCCCGACAAGCAGCGCGCTCTGCAGGAGGCCTTCTACCGCCAGAACCTCCCCAACATCATGAACCTCCTGGCTACTCTGCTGGTCTTCGCTACCGTCATCTATCTGCAGGGCTTCCGTGTTGAGATCCCCGTTAAGTCTTCCCGCCAGCGTGGTATGCGCGGATCTTATCCCGTCCGTCTCTTCTACACCTCGAACATGCCCATCATGCTTCAGTCTGCCCTGTGCTCCAACATCTTCTTGGTCAGCCAGATGCTGTACTCTCGTTTCTCCGACAACCTTCTCGTGAGACTCCTCGGAGTCTGGGAGCCCCGTGAGGGCTCCGCCCAGCTGTATGCCGCGTCTGGTATTGCGTACTACATGTCCCCTCCTCTCAACTTCAAGGAGGCTCTCATTGATCCGATCCACACCGCTGTCTACATCGCGTTCATGCTGGTTGCCTGTGCTTTGTTCTCCAAGACCTGGATTGAGGTCTCCGGAGCCGCTCCCCGCGACGTTGCTAAGCAGCTCAAGGACCAGGGACTTGTGATGGCTGGTCACCGTGAACAGAGCATGTACAAGGAGCTCAAGAGAGTTATCCCTACTGCTGCGGCTTTCGGTGGTGCCTGTATCGGTGCTCTCTCTGTTGCCTCTGACCTTCTCGGTGCTCTTGGTAGCGGAACTGGAATTCTTCTGGCTGTGACGTAAGTTTCATTTTCTATATCTTCTCTTAAAATGGAAGACTAACATCTGTGTAGAATCATCTACGGATACTTCGAAATTGCCGCCCGAGAAGGCGACTTCGGCTCTGGCCTCAAGGGCCTTGTCCCCGGAAACTAAGCTTAGCAGGGGAACCTTTTTATGAAGAGTACGAGGGAAGGTTGGGGAAATTTTCCATAATTCTGTCATTTAGAATTAGCAGGTCGGTGCACTGCAATTGTGGCTACGACAAAATTTGAACTTAGAGGTTGTATACCTGAAAAACCCGAAGGATTACTTCGGATGAAGAGGATGCAGAGAGCCTCGGGATCAAAATGTCTGGAGCTACCGTGGGAACTCCATCCCGAAGACTCATCCATCTAGTCGAGCCGCAACTGTATATAGTACCAACCTGGTTGTAACATTAACAGTGGAGGAAAAATATTAATTTAGAAAATTGATAGTTGTCATGAATTTATATATAATTTCCTGCACAGCAAAATACATTCTTCTTTTCCCTTCTTGTACCTCTATAAAGGTTTCAGGCGCGGGTATAAAACAAGCTGCCGTCTTTTTCTAAACATAATTCTTCAGGTTCTGTAATCACCATTGATAGTCACATACTCATGACTGAAGTCACAGAACCAGTAAACAGCCTCCTCACCACCGAGGCCCTTCTCTCCCTTCTCGCCACCGCCCAGGTTGACAACAATCTCGAGATCCTCATCCTGCAAGATGGCGCTGGCGCGAGTCTCATCCACGGCTTCAGGCTCGCCGTTCACAAGCAGCTTCAGGATAGGACTACCGTCAACAGGCTTGAAGCTGACGCTCGTCCGCTCGGGGACAACAACACCTGGTGCAACGCCCTGGGCGTAGCCGATAGCGCAGAGGATACGGCCCCAGTTGGCGTCGCGGCCGTAGAGCGCGGTCTTGACGAGTGGGGACCGGGCGATTGTGGATGCGATGATGCGTGCGGATTCATAGTCGGGAGAGTTCTGGACGCGGACAGTGACGAATTTCGTGGCCCCTTCACCGTCACGGACGACGAGCTGGGATAGAGATTGTGCAAATGAGGTCAGGATTTCTTGCATGGCTGCGTAGTCAGTTGAGGAGGTGGAGTCGATTGGCGCGCCGCCCGCGGCACCGTTGGCAAGGAGGGCGACGGTGTCGTTGGTGCTGGTGTCACCGTCGACGGAGATCGAGTTGAAGGACCGGGAGACAGCGTGCGTGAGGAGGGACTTAAGAGCGGAGGGGACGATAGGTGCGTCGGTGCACAGAACGCCCAGCAGGGTAGCCATGTTCGGGTGGATCATACCGGCGCCCTTGGTCATGCCGGCCAGGCTGTAGGTGCGGCCGGGGGAGGAAGGCAGAGTGAAGGTGCGGGAGATAAGCTTGGGGAAGGTATCGGTGGTGCAAATAGCGCGAGCGGTGGTGAGCCAGGCATTGTGAGTTGAGGAGAGGTTGGAGTGCGCAGTTGGGATCTTGTCAAGGATCTTCTGAATTGGGAGTCTATGTGGAGTCTGTCAGTGATACTTCTTTTCCGGGATTTTAAGATAACCAATCTAGAAATTCACATACCTCTGTCCAATAACACCGGTACTCATGACCAAAGTACTCGGTTCCTTGAGGCCGTAGCACTCATCAACCTTCGCTCCCATGCTCACGGCATCTTCATAACCACCTTTGCCTGTGACCGCATTGGCACAGCCAGAGTTGATAACGACAGATTGGATGCCCTGTCCATGACGCTTTTCTAGAACTGACTTGCTGACCTGAACTGGAGCAGCCTGGAACTTATTCGTAGTAAACACGGCGGCAGCAGAGCACGGCGTGTCCGAGGAAATGAGGGCGAGATCGGGATACTTGGTATTCGAGGCCTTCACGCCAACGTGCGTTCCGGAGACAGAGAAGCCCTTGGGATAGGTGCCGGAAGTCGGAATATACTTCTGCTTGGACGCGGGGATTACCATGTCCAATGGAGCAGAGTAGAAGCGCACCTGGCCCTTGGCCATGCGGGCAAAGACGGCCATTGCGGCCGTCGAGTGTGCGGTCTTCACCATCGGAGTAGTAAGCCCAATTGCAGGAAACTAGGATGGTCAACGCTTAGGTATATGAGATGAGGAAGGAGAAGATAATGGAAATGGAAACATACCTTTCGAATATATCAACCGATCAACCGATCGACCGGAGAGCTAAGCTCAGGAATCAACGGAAAGATCTATGATTCACACCCGGAATTCGGAGCTCTTATCTCTCCTCAACAGAATCAATTGCGCCAAATCCGCCCCTTTCCTGCTGCAGGTTTTCTGATCAGCAAGAGATTGATAGGGAGAGATTGGCCACAAGTCATTTACAGGCTAGAAAAAGCAAAATGAGCGAAATAAATGCACAAGTGATCTCAAACGTGCATTTCCCCCCAGAGCGGAGCGATCGCCGATATCGCGGGGCCGGAAAAACGCGCCGGAACGCGAGATCCAGCTTGAGATCGTCAAAAGGGAGTCTGGACTGTTGGACGCCTCCTTGCATTCCAGGTCGGCCCCTTCTTGATATTTAGTTGGTCCATCTGGCTTGGGCTTCTGCCGTCGGTCGGATAATTATATTATGGTACGTGTTCACGCTCTGTTTTGGAATTGCCAGCAGAATCTTACACGGAGATGAAGCGCAAAGCACCAGACGCCAGTCTTGACGATGAACCGCCCGTCGTCTCGACACCTAAAAGACAAAAGACCGCAGCAACAAATGGCTATGCGGGCGATCATCACGCTTCCGTGGACGACGCGCTGGATGTGACGCCCTCGAAACGGGTGCGGACGACGCAAAAATCAAAAACTACGAACGGTCTGACGCCCTCTGGCCTGAAGACTCCAACGCAGAAGTCCAAGGCTAAATCACTTTTCTCCACGCCTACGAAGAGTGCACAGGTTGCTACACCTTCTCGAGCGAGGAATGCGGACCGATCAGCGAAGCGAAAGAGCGCGCGTGTCCTCTTCGAACAGGATGATGACGATATCTGGGATGGGGCTGATCGTCTGGCGGAGGAGATCCTGCAAGAGGAGAGCGATGAGCTTGTCAATGGAGGCCAGAATGGAGAGATAATTGAGACAGTTGAAAAAGAGGAAGGCGCAAAAAAAGCACAGAAATCGACAGAGACGTCGAAGCGTGGACGAGGACGACCGAAGGGCGCGAAGAATAAACGTTCCCCGACTCCCGAGGGAGAGCTGCCGCCGCATGAGAGATATTTCTTCCAGAACCGTGCTGGTCCTCCACGGACGTCGAACAATAATCTGTCTAAGCTGTCGTTGCTGACCCATGAGGAGTATTTCGAGAAGCTTGCAGAGTATCACGACCCTCACAAGGAGGAGAAAGAGTTCCTGGTAGCTGTGCACCGTCGCTCGTTTCCCCAATGGAATTTTGAGCTGCGCGAGGGCTTCAACATCTGTCTGTATGGCTATGGCTCCAAACGGGGCCTGGTCCAGCAGTTCGCGGATTGGCTTTATAAACGATATTCATCCCCTCCTACCATTATAGTCGTCAATGGATACACCAGCGGCATTTCTGTACGGTCGATCTTCGCGACCATCGTGGGCGCGGTGATGGGTGCTGACACCCCGTCTAAACTCGGCGCCCAGCCTGCTGAAGTGTTGGATCTCCTACAGTCCGCACTTCAGTCCCGGTCGAAAGACACACCCATCGTTGTCCTTATCAATTCCATTGATGCACCTCCCCTTCGAAGAGGAGCGAACCAGGCACTTTTGGCCCGACTGGCGGCCATCCCGTTGATACATCTTCTGGCAACCGCAGATGCGCCGAATTTTGCCTTGATGTGGGACATCGGTATCCGGAACCAGTTCAATTTCGTCTTCCACGACTGCACGACCTTCGCACCATATGAAGCAGAGGTGAATGTGGTGGACGAAGTACACAATCTTCTAGGCCGCAAGGGCCGTCGCATCGGCGGGAAGGAAGGTGTGGGCTTCGTTTTGAAGAGTTTGCCAGAGAACGCACGGAATCTGTACCGCGTGCTGCTGACAGAGCTTCTGATGACGATGGGCGATGGTGCCCCATCCGACGAAGAAGACGACAGCGGCGAAGCCCGAGGAAGAGGAGGAGCAGTAGGCGAGGAGACGGGCATCGAATTCCGGACGCTGTACCAGAAGGCTGCGGAAGAGTTCATCGCCTCGTCCGAGATGATGTTCCGGACGCTGCTGAAGGAGTTCCATGATCACCAAATGATCACCTCGCGGATGGATGCGAGTGGAACCGAGGTCCTGGGCGTTCCCCTCTCGCGAGAGGAGATGGAGGGTGTGCTAGAGGATCTGGTGTTGAATTAATTGAAACTTGCGCGTCACAGCGGCTTGCATATAAGATACCCCTGTATGAAAACCATAGATCTAGAATGGAGGTCTCACGTTCAAAATTTATCGAATTGCTCTCTTTGGACTTCAGCTCTTTCCTTCCCTCATTATATACAGCATACACGTACAGATGGGATCATTCTTCCCATTCCTTCTAATCATCTCGGATCTAGATAACGCCATCCCAGAGCTCTAGTAATAATCCCATTCGCCAATCGACTGGTAGTAAACAATCCGCCGGAGAGCAGAAAAGCCATCAGGATAGCTCTCACTGTAACTGCGCAAAGGCAGCTAATGCCATGGAAGCGCCAAAGCTGATCTTGAAAGCGACATTGTCGCGAACAGCACGCTCGAGATCAACGCCCTTGACGTACTTCTGAAGCCGGCGGAGAGGAAGCAAGTAGTATCCCTGGGAAGCAGCCCACTACATCGTTCATTCCATCTGTCAGTCATTGACCCTAATCATCCTATCGCGAACGCATTGGAACCAATAGCACGGCTTGAATATCCACCAAACCAGATGCCTGATATCAGATCTGCATTAACTTACCTCAACAACCACAACACCCACACCAAGCAGGACCACCAACGATTTCGAGAAAATCCTCAAGCCCAATCCCACCAACACGCCCAACACACTACCCAGACTGAGCTGGCGCATCGTCGACGCAGTCAACCAGCCATCCTTATTGCGGGGGCTCGTCTTGCCCTGTTTCTGGACTAACGGGTCGGTATTAGGATCGTAGGTCCAGCCGGTTTCAACAGACGCGTGGGTGTTAGGCACGTAGTATGGCGCGGTGTATTCGCATCGGAGAGGGGCGGCGCGGAAAGGAGAGGAGGGATGGAGGAGTGAGAGGCCGAGACCGATGGGGATTGAGGCGTAGAGGAGGGGACGGTGGAGGAGGGGAGATAGAAAGGTCGTCATTGTTGTTTTTTTGTTGTTCTCGTTCGCGATGTTTGATGAACGAAGGTTGGTAGTCCGGGAAGAGATTGGCTTGTTGGGAGAGGGGAGTTGGTCTAGAGGGGTGTCTTGTAATGGGCTTAATTAGAAGGAGAGAATTACTACTGAACAGTATATGGATTGATCTTCTACCCAGATCAAGGGATGTTGCTCTGCTTCATTCCTGGAGATGCCGCTGTGACGTCAGCGGGCGGTCAGTTCGTCACGACTTTTGATTCTCCGCGGGGAGCGAGATTAGAGTCGATGGTAAGGATCTCCTTCTGCAAGAGCTAGATAATTCATCCAAACTGGTGCTCAAGTATTCTATACCAGAGGAGAAAGACTTGGCACATTGCTACTGGGATTGAGTGTAATGATAAGTGGCAGATCTAGACACCATTGGCGAAAGGAAAGCGAAAGAAAACCGCACACATTATCCGCGCCGTTCGAAGCTGGAGCAAAAATCCGGTTTGAATTGAACATTACAGTCTGTTTCTCTATTCGGGATTTGTCGTTATTTGAAAGACATGTATAAACTCACGCCCTGCATCTGACAGCCGGCGTTTAGAGCCACTGGTAGTCTCCGCGGAGCTACATCGATCCTGGCAGTCATTGGGCGAGTATTCCGCGGAATCGATAGGATCAACGAGGGCCCATTGTCCGTTCAAGCTGTCCCTGATGGCGCAAACCGGTGGAAAACTTAATCAGCTAGTTTGATGTGTGCTGACGAGTGCTCTCCAATCCGAGGAAATATTTTTTTGCGGTAGGCATTTTCTACAGTAACCCACGTCTGATAGCTGCAGAACCGATAGATTTTATTAGCAATTATTCAGAGCGCATATAGACGTGACGTGGGTGATGAGGTGATGAGGTGATGGAGAGGTCAATGGCTCTATTCTGCCAACGTCCTCGAACGGTTCTGTGATTAAATCATATCACCGTGTTATGTGCTCCAATGAGAAAACGGGATGTCCGAAAGAAGTAACTGAGCACTTTTCACCACAGAAAGTAAAAACTGCAACGATTTTACCTGATGCAGTAACTCTCAAGGTTCCTGGCGGTGGGGCAACTGTAAAAAAGCCTCTTTTAAGAAGACATATCTCATGTTTGATTGGCTGGTAGACTAAAAACTGGCTCCGATCTCCGGGAGGCGACATACAACTTTTTTCCCTTTGGAGCGGGGGAGGGGAAAACGACGAAAAGAGTACGAAGGATCTTATCGGCTTCCGCTCGGATGGACTTCGTTCTTCCGTGACTCACGCCGCGTACGACTCTAAGCTTTCTTTCTTCCTCCTCTCTTTATTTACCCCTCTCGTCCAGCTTGGTCTGCTCTGTGCATCTCGTCCTTCGGAACTAGATCCCATATCCTATCCAGAATGGCCTCTCAGCAGACTTCCACCAACGGTGCCGCCACCAATGGCTCCAACGACTTCACCGTCAAGGCTGGTCTCGCCCAGATGTTGAAGGGCGGTGTCATCATGGACGTTGTCAACGCAGAGCAGGTCCGTATAACTCCAGCTTTCCTGCTGCCAACGTCTCCGATCCGATGACTGATTTTTTCTACTTGTGCAGGCCCGCATCGCTGAGGAGGCTGGTGCTGCCGCCGTCATGGCCCTGGAGAGAGTCCCCGCCGATATCAGAGTCCAGGGAGGTGTTGCCCGTATGTCGGATCCTGCTATGATCAAGGAGATCATGGCTGCCGTCACCATCCCCGTCATGGCCAAGGCTCGTATCGGACACTTCGTGGAATGCCAGGTAAGTGGGACAGAAAGGATTTCGAAAATTTCATCGAGGCTGATATGTTTCCTATAATTAGATCCTCGAAGCCATTGGTGTCGATTACATCGACGAGTCTGAAGTCCTCACCCCCGCCGACAACCTTTACCACGTCACCAAGTCCAACTTCAAGGTTCCCTTCGTCTGCGGATGCCGTAACCTCGGCGAGGCCCTCCGCCGCATCGCCGAAGGTGCTGCCATGATCCGCACCAAGGGTGAGGCCGGTACCGGTGACGTTGTCGAGGCCGTCAAGCACATGCGCCAGGTCAACGCGGATATCGCCCGCGCTCGCGCCATCCTCACCTCCTCTCCCGACCCCGAGCCCGAGCTGCGCGCCTACGCTCGCGAGCTGGGAGTATCGTACGAGCTGCTCCGTGAGACTGCTCAGCGTGGCCGTCTGCCCGTCGTCAACTTCGCCGCCGGTGGTGTGGCCACTCCCGCAGATGCCGCCCTGATGATGCAGCTGGGCTGCGACGGTGTCTTCGTTGGCTCTGGTATCTTCAAGTCTGGCGATGCTAAGAAGCGTGCTAAGGCTATCGTCCAGGCCGTCACCCACTTCAAGGACCCCAAGGTGCTGGCCAGCGTCAGCGAAGGTCTGGGTGAGGCCATGGTTGGCATTAACGTCTCCCAGATGAACGAGGCCGACAAGCTCGCCGGGCGCGGCTGGTAGATATTCATCAGCCGACCTGTTGATTCAAATGTGTCTTATTGCGCATCCTCTTATCCTTCTCTTCAACCTTAGCCTTGCTGCTGTACTCCATCCTCATCCTCTTATACCACCACCGCTACTATCACGGTTTACTCTTCCGGGGGCTGCTGTCTGTTCATCCATATAGCACGTCTTTTCTCATACTTTGGATTCTGGTCCCAAAAGCACCAGGCCTGTCGATATGATTCATGGCATGGCAGAAGATCTGTTTTGCTGTACATAACATAGACATCACCTAGCCGAGTCGCTAGGGCAGACTAGTTGATTAACTAGCAGAAATAAAGAACAAAAGAAGACAATATTATTTCCAATTTTTCATTGAGGAATTAGATATACGAAAAATCAATCGTGTGAAAGAGATATGGAAAGAGAAGAGAACTGTAGTGGACAATAACAGCATATCAACTATGGCTATGAGGAGATCCCAGTTCTATCAAATCATATCTAAATCTAATGCAGAACCCGGATATCCAGAACGTATAACCTCCCGGAATATTTTCCAACAGATAAATCAACCACAATACCAGTACACCTAACATCAGATCTCCAATTGATCTCCAGCTACCCTTTCATCCTTCCCCTCGCAAGGATTCCCACCATTAGTAGGTTCCTTCTTCCCCTTTACCTCCGCATCCTTCCCGGCCTTCTCTTCCCCCTCCACCCCGCCCTTCTCATCCTTTCCATTCCCATTTTGACTCTCCCCAATCCCATTCCACACTCCATTCTGCTTCTCCTCAATATCCCATCCCAAATACCCCCTCGTCATCTTCCAACCCAACCAGCCCGCCCACGCCCATGCCCACACCACCGCACCAAACACAACTGCCCCCACAACAACAGGCACAAGCACCAACAGCGCCACCGCGGCCCAGAGACCCGTCACGAGCGCCGCGACGATCAGGGCCGACACGACGGAAAGGAGGAACACGCCTGATGCGAAGAGGAAGAAGAGGATGATGGGGATGCCGGAGCAGATGAGTTGTGCGAGGAGGAATGTGGAGAGGAACGGGTGATGGAAGTGGAAGGCGGAGAGGGTGTTGATAATCGCGACGCGGCGGGGTGGTGGGAGAATTTCGTTTGTTGTTTTGCATATGGTCGTTGTGAGGGCGTTGAGGAGGGAGGATGGGTATGAGGATAGGGTCGTCATTGTGAGGGGATTAAGTTGTATATAGTTTGACCGGGTGGTTGATGCGTTTAGGATTGTCGGCTGTTGGTTAGGGTACAGTTGATGCTTTGGAATTTATTTTGTCTATCTTTCTACTCATGAAAATCAGTATGAAGAGATACATAGAAACAATATGTTCTGAAAGTATAGAACAACACATACCTAGCCTAGGCTGCAGACTAGTATGGAAATCCAGACCAAATCAGGACTTCACGGTCCAGCCAATAGAAAGGAGATGATGCCTCGATAGTGCAAAGCACTTGATTGGAAGGTAACCCACCAGTCAGAGAGTTAGAGTGGAATGACTGGACGATTGTTGAAGGGAGGCTGAGCGGAGAGTAAAGGAGGAGAGGACGGGATGGTCTGGAGCGAGTCGGACTATTCTGCCGGTGATATGACGCAGGCGGTGAGTAGTCTCGACCATAGTATCGCAACGTGCTGCTGGAAGGCACTGAATAGACTATTCTTCTGGAGGTTTGGTTTAATTGATGTGTCAAGATCAACTGATGGATTGTTATAATGCATCGCTGTAATTCTTATGTCTTCATGACTAGAACTAAACTCCTTCCCCTGCTCAATGCAAAGTACCACTGTTCAGCAAAATGACATGCATATGGAGCGTCCAGCGCTCCACTCAGCAATAAGACATCTGAAAACACCAATCATGCTTCATGCTCAAATCTAAACTCCTTTCGAATGCACGAATGCATAAATGCAAACAAACAAACGACCTTCAAGGCTGTCTTTCCGCCCACGCAACCCATCGTCTGATACAATCGTCGACCGATCTCAAGGCTTCCTTATGCGCTTCAACCTCGAACCATTCCCGATGCTCCTTGCCGCATTCCGGGCAAGGACCTTGATTTTTGACTCGTTTATCTGCCAATTCCATATGGATTAATCTCTCCACGCGATGTACATGCGGGACCTTTCTGCCGGCTACCGGACCCGGCGATGTTCCCTGTCTGCTTTTGGATGATCGTGCGGGTGAAGGTGATGAAGAGGAAGAGGAAGGTGTGTAAGGGTAGTAGCGGATCAAAGTCAAGTTGTGTGAGCATTGCCTCGTCCATTCGTTCAGACGACGCTGGACGTTGTTTGCGCGGCCGATTTTCAAGCGGATGGTTCTCGGATTGCCGTTCGAGCTTTGAGCACTTATATTCTGTGCTGTGCGAATGGCATCGCTAGTGCGACGACTGCTGTGCGGTCGATTGCTCGATGGAAGAAGGGAAGAAGCAACCTCCGGCGATGGAGGAGTCGCGGTTTCTGAGGTCGTGGGTGTTGCCCAAAACATATAGATGTAACCATCATCATCAGCTTCGGAGATAGGTTTAGCCAGCTCAGCCCGCAACAAAGATGCTATTTCAGGTGGAATTGTTGGAGGAATCAATTGAGAGGATGGCCGTCCGGAAGATGGTCTCTTCGGTGTGCTTGGTGCTGAGGTATGCTGTTCAATTGAAGGTCGCGCATTCTCCGGTCGGGGATGCGGTTTTGAAGCTGGTAGATCTTCATCCTCCTCCCCAATCACAAAACAACAGCACAACGTCGTAGAGCGAGAATGTGAATTGCTAGTATATATCCTCGATGGTATCCTTCCAGGTCGGTTGCTCTGTCTCCTCTTCGTCTTCTCATCAATTTCCAACAAACCGAGCCTATCGACCAATGTATCGATGCTACTTCTGGGTTTCAGCTGCGAGTGCGCGGTCTTCTTTTCTTGCTTCAGACTATCCAGGTACTGCTGCGCTTGATCTTTATGTTGCCAGCAAAACAAAACCGTCAGGTCAGTGCCATCGGGTCCGACCACCGCAACGACGCCCTTTGACGGCGTTGAAGGAGGTGAGGACGTCAGAGGCCGTCGACATGGTCGACCACTAGAAGTCAGACCTCTACATGTAGTAGCAGGATTGAGTGAATCAGATCGAGGGAGGACCGACTCGGGGGTGTTTGCGATGTAAGGCATGGTAAAGGAGTATAAGGAATAATCGTGAATATTCCCAATATGAAAGTGATTCTCAGTATTGCGAGAAAATTCAACAGAGCTCTGGGTAGAAGGAAAAGACAGAACTTCGGCTACCAAGTCTCAAATATGAACAACCGCTCGTCAGAGTCCGGAGAAAGAAAGACGCCTCGTGCTTTAGCGCAGGTACACGATCACAACAAGCCCTTGCAGAAAGCTGTTACAGGTGAGGCTAGAGCATCTCCACTGCATTGATTCGACCGCTTCATAACGAGAGACAGCAACAATTGTCGGTAAGACCGCATGGCGCAGTCACACGTTTATCCACTCCACAGCAAGCGGAGAATTCCCATGCTGGACCAGGGCGTTTGACTTGGCACTTGAAAAGTCCATGTGGAGAGAATTAACAGGCGATTCTCGTTTTGGCTGTTTTGGCAGCCTTTCAGGTACCTATCCGCACCGCCACACCCGGTAAGAATAGCAAGGCCAGACCGCCATTGTTGGGAGTGGCGGTGCATAGAACGCTGGTTGCGGCAGTCAAGCTTTTTTCGGAGATACTGATGGCATTGTTTCCATTCTGATGTGACGGATGAAGCATCATGGAAAAGAGGTAGCGAAGTGTGAGGATATTCTTGTACAACTGCATAACTTGGTTGGGCAACGGATGACCATCGCCCGTAGCACCCGACTAGGATCCATGGACGGCTTACCTGCCTAACCTTGGATCTGCCGACCTTCCTACATCCAACTACAATCAGGAAATTTCGCTTGGAAAATATACTAAAATCATACTGTATCGGTAATATGCATCACATAGTTCTATATGCGTAGTTCCAATCTCTGCTGAATATCACGCAGTGGTATATTTTCTTGCATAGAAATCAAAACATGGAGAGCAAAACATTGGGTTCAGAAATATGTCCTCGAAGGGAATTTCACCTGATAACACAGGATAAGAGATGCTGGGTCTCTTGAACGCCAAAATAGCTCTTCCAAAAGGCCACAATCAACGCCGGTTTCTCCTGGTATAATCTATCCTACAAGAAGAAGTAGTAGTTGTCATCGACCAACATAGCGGTGCGTGCAGTCTTTCCCAACAGTCACTGCGGAGAAGCGTGTAGGGCGGTCATTACTCAGGGGCCAACAAGGGACAGACAGTCATCGATGACAGTCTCAAGTTCGCTGATCCGCCCCTTCAGTCCTTTGTTCTCTTCTTTGAGGATGCCGACGACACTCCATGCTTCTGACGCGGGCACGCCGTGGCAGTTTGTGCATTTTGAGCTACTTCCAGTGAATGCCCCTGCAAGGCCTGTGATAACTCGGTCATACGTCGAAGTGCGCGATGGTGGCGGCATAGCTTTTAGCTCTTTTGGAGGGGCTTGTATAGCGGCAGTTAAAGATACTGGCAGCGTGATTTGAGAAGCGCTAGGAGACGGTGGGGCGAAAGTGGACACGGGGGAGTTGAGGCACTCGTTTTCTCGGGAGAAGATGCTCTCTGCAGTGCTTTCATCGCCTGATTCGAATCCAGAGTCACTGGTAGCAAAGGTGGCAGCAGAAGCCCGTTTCGATTGTCGTCTGGGTGTCCGCAAGTCTGCACCGAGATCACTCAGGCCGTCCTCATGGTCCGAAGGTTTCAAGCAGACAGAATGTCTACGGGCCTCGTTCTCCTTCTGTCGTGCTTCCCGTTCCTGTTCAAGTTCCTGTGTCATTGTCTTCAGGGCTTTGTCCTTCTCTAAGACTCTCTCGGCCATATCGTCTAGCTGAGTCTTAGTATGTTGCACCCGGGTACGGGCCTCTTCAAGCTCCTCTTGCTGTTCCATCTTTTCGGCAAGTACTTGGTGCAATGCGAATGTGCGTTCCTTGTAGGCCGCCTGCAACCGACGGAGCACATCTTCCGCATTTGCCTTGAGACACTCGAAGGCCTCTTGGGGGTCTCCGTTACTGAGACGCGGAGGGAACAGAGCCGCACTGATATCCAAGTTCAGGAGATCGTCATCAGCGGGCTCTGGTGGTTCTAGCCTCTTGTCTTCCTGCTTCCTCGACCCGAAGAAAGAAAAGCGGCTTGTCGAGGTGACTTGCTTCAAGGGTGAAGGAGCACTGATTCTATGTAGACGATTCATCTGGACGGCTGATTCACTCATTTGGCGGCTATGCCCCTTCTCTGGGACTAAGTCGGACGACATCTTCGTAGGAGTTTGCTGCGGCGGGGAAATATAGACTCCCAGGTTGACGGAGTCGGACTTCCCCTGAAACCAGTCCACTAAGATTCTCCCTCTGGTTTCGAGCTTTTTCCTCGTCGGAGTCTCCCAGTATGTGTTGTCTTTCTGACTGAGATCCTCGAGCGAGTTCGATTGAGCAGTGAGCGAGCCACTGAGGAGGGCGGGCTGTCGAGTGAACACCTCGGTGTTCGCGCGTCGATGAGATAGGTAGCGAGCAGGTTTCTCTGCTAGCGCTCTGGACGGCCCTTCGGGACTCTGAGTTGTCAGTGCAGCTGGAGGAGCCAGTACGGAATCTCGAAAGTCATCGTAGTTCTGGTAGTAAGTGTCACCATGCACCGGTCGGATCGTGGAACCGGTCACGAAGGAATCAGGCGGGTGACTGATCTGAGTCGGAGGAGGTTGGACGTTTTCGAGCATTGATGGAGACTCTAAAGGACTGGGCCAAGCTTCCAACAGAATGAAGAGAGAATCCCAAGGAGGAAGGGATAGTCGTCTACCCGTCCGCGTCTGGCGTCCCAGTCGGCGGGTTCCCGACTTGTCGTTCCACGTAGGTCAAGCCAAAGAATGCAGATCTAACAGCCGATTAGTAGCCAATCGGCGTCCTCTGTGCAGCTTTTTTGACGAGCGGCCTAGCGAAAATGGTGAAGGGACCGAACAAGGGTTGGTGGTGATTAGATTACGATTCCTCCCTGCGCAGGTGGAAATCAGGGGAATAGGGATAAACAACGATCGGGGATGATAGAAACGGCGGGTGGAGTCTCCAGTCCGTTAGGATGAAACGGCGCGGTCGCAGGCCGGAGCGGTGCACGTGCTGAGCGATAAGCTAGAACGAAGGTGGATGGTGTTGGTAAGGAGAGACGAGGCGGTAACGAGAGAGGCTGCGATGATAATACCGTGAGTATTCGATGCAGAAAGGGCCTGGTAGGACGTCTGAGGGTCGGAACTTTTTCAAAATCCCCTAGCCTGAGGCTGCTCCCTTTATTTAGTGATGAAGCCGTCAATATATCGCGAGGTTGGGGAAATGGTCATAATTGGGGTGGCTGAACATGCCTTCCCCCCCACTGCTCATGCACACGCGGCGAACAAGTTGGGCGGTGCATCTGCGGGCAGCTGAAGACGAATGCTGCTGGACGGCCATGAGTAAAGGTGGCGGCATCATGGACGAATCACCACGATGCAAGGAGGAAGATAATGGCATCAGTTACTATTTTGATCTCCTACTGTGATCTAACGAATGCTATGCAGGCCGATGTCAATCAGCTCACAAATATGCAGACCGGATGTGCTTTCTCGTCATGCGGATGGCAAATTTACCTGGGATGTCCCTGTCCAGTGAACACTCGTATTATCTGCATTCGTTATTTAGTACTACACCCTCTTGCAATGTAGGTGTGTTGAGATGCCTGCGAGGGCGTAGAGGCGAGCCCGCGGAGTACATTTCCGACGTTTCTCCGGGATCTGTTACATTGCATCTGTTACAGCGGTGGTAGATGACTGCCGCTGAGTATCCTGGAAAGCAGGATTGGCTAGGGATTCATTACTTCTGACACTCAAATAATGAAGGAGTCTCAATAGTGTCTCGACATGTAAGGTCGTATACTCGTACAGTTCTATTGGTGATGGTACCGTGGATAGATTCCTCGGCCTGTTCCACATCTCCGCAAGCTTCTTCTGCGGACAGCTCCACTGGGCGCGACTTTATTCCTTCAGCACATTGATAGCTTTTTCCTCACCACCGGCCCAGCATGGTTCCCGTGTCTGAGCTGGAGCATCTCTCCAATGCTTTAGCGACTCCGGCCCAGTTGTCAACCTCGTCTTCGTCCCTTGATGGCATCCCATTGGATCTGGAGACCTCCGTCCGGTATGCTGGTGCGCAGTTGACGCAAGCTGCCGGTATCCTTCTACGACTATCCCAGGATATTATCGCACAGGCTATAGTCACGTTTACGCGTTTCTGGATCGGACCTGAGGGCGGCAGTCTTGGGATCTATGCGGCCAAGGTATGCGGCTAGTCTACAAGGCAATGTGTAAATGCGATCAACTGACATCGATTTCCGACAGGATGTGTCTGCGGCTTCCCTGTATCTGAGCGCAAAGCTCTCGTTTCAGCCTACGTCTCCACGTTCCGTGCTGAATGTCTATGCTTTCCTCCTATCCCCATCTGCGTCTCCTTTGTGGTTCGTCAATCCCAAAGGTCTGGGTGACAAGCCCTCTCCAGAGACGTACTACCTCTCCGAAGGGAGCTATCAGACCGAGCGGCTAATCCTAATGCGAATCGAGTCGACCATTCTTCGTACACTAGGTTTCAACACGCATGTCGCGCTTCCTCATACGATCGCTCTGACGTACCTGCAGACGCTAGGCACGTCTTCTACAGCTGTAGCCAAACGTGTCTTCGAGCACCTTAATGCGGCTCTTCTGTCACCGCAACTCCTCTACGTTACTCACCAACCGAATGCTTTGGCGGTAGCGGCTATCTACCTTGCTGCACGGGAGAAGGACGTAAAATTGGTTGATGGAGAGTGGTGGGAGGTCTTTGATGTTGATCGGGAAGAGCTTGGGTTCCTGGTAGTGGGAATGGGTAGCATGGAGAACTTCGTCAGGGCAGAAAGGGAGAAATGGAAGACGCGACCTATTCCGTTGGTGATTGACGAGGTGGAAGCAGAGATGGAAAGGAGAAAGATGTTGGAAGAAGGTGAATGAGTGTCGATGAGAATGTCCCTGGGGACCACAGGGGCACTTATCTATAACCACCTACAGTTCCGTGGGAATTACCAGCCATGATCCGGTGACTAGGTGTTCGGACTTTCAGACATCCCTCCAAAGAGACCCCAGCCAGAGATGCAATTATTGCATCAAGCGCAGGACAACAGGCCTAGGTCTCAACTACAGAAACAGCAGTGACATTGCAGAACGAAGCGTTTGGCCTGCCCAATCTTCCTTATTGTGGATGACTTCAGCTACCGCATGCGCCCATCCAGTACGATAAGCAAAAGTGCAACAGTTCCTGCAATATATCGGTTCTTGTGCTGCACATCACGGAAATGGACTCGAACTAACGACACAGTACGGGTACGGTTATGTAGCTTGTGCTGGTGGCGATTATCGGAGCTCTGCACTGTAATATAGTACTAAGGAATATATTTAATTCTATGTAATACCATAGAAAAAGATAGCAGAATATCTACCTATCAGATTTATTCTTCTCAATAAGTCTATCCGATCCAGGGATCCTGTCACTGGGCAGTTCCAGGCGCCAGCCCAGTATGACGGGCTCAGTCAGCGACCGCGGGCAGGTGATGCCAAGAAATTCCCCGTCATCCCCGCGAAGTGTAGGCAGAAGGTCCTCCAATATGATCGAACAGCCGCCACAACTCCCCCGTTACTTTATACCGTCTGCTTACTGAAAGGTAACTATTGTTTCCAGACAACCAAAGTGACAGATATCTCTGGTATTATCTCTGATATTCCACACACAAGACCTCCTCTCCATTGACGACTCTCATAGCATCAGTACCCCGCATTTGCAAAGAGAGCAGCAACATCGATATGAATATCCTCCACTCTACACTGTCCACCTGGCGGGATCGTTTGGCACCCGTCTCGCGAACCTCCACGTTTCGCTCCACCGGCCAGATTACGCCAGAGGAGTTCGTTCTCGCCGGTGACTATCTCGTCTACAAGTTCCCCTCTTGGTCCTGGGCGGATGCTTCCACGCCTGCCAAGCGAGTCTCTTATCTCCCCCCTGGGAAGCAGTTCCTCGTAACTCGTGGTGTGCCATGTCATCGACGACTGAACGATAACTTCGCAGGAGATGCCGGCCAGGAAGACGTTATCATCAAGGATATGTTGGGCGACGGAGCCGGCGGAGACGATGAGGACGGCTGGTTGAGAACCGGCGGAGGAAGGGAACTCGCAGATAGTCAGGAGGCGAAGATGCGAGATGTTCGGACGGTTGATGAGGCTGGTAACGTTGGTGAGCGTGAGGAAGAAGAGGAGGAAATTCCGGATATGGAGGATGAAGATGACGATGAGGCTATTATCAGAGAGCCAGCCACGTCGAGCACTACTGCGTGAGTATTCCTGACCCTTCTTGTATACATTGATTTCAAATCCCTTTTGTCTGATCAATTATGGCATTTACTGACGGCGTCGGATATGCAGGCCTCTTCGAACATACACTCTCTACATCACATACTCCAACTTCTACCGCACTCCGCGACTCTACCTATCGGGATACCTTTCACCTTCTGAGCCGCTACCGCCTCATTTGATGATGGAAGATATCGTAGGCGACTATAAAGACAAGACCGTCACCCTTGAGGATTTCCCCTGGTTCGAAGGTAGCGTCAAGATGGCCAGTGTCCACCCCTGCAAGCACGCCTCTGTCATGAAGATTCTCCTCGACCGCGCCGATGCGGCACTCCGGATCCGTCGTCAGAAGCTTAAGGATGCCCAAGCGGCTGGTGATGCAGCCAAGGTCAAGGCAGACAGCGGTTTGGAAGGTCTGGTGGACGACACAAGGGGTCTCTCTCTCTCCAACGACGGTCATGCCGCTGGCGTCGCTGCTGCTGGTGGAAATGGCGGCGACGAGTGGGAAGTGCTAGAAGGCCATGAAGACGATGACCAGCAGAACGCTATCAGAGTTGACCAGTATCTCGTCGTCTTCCTCAAGTTCATCGCCAGTGTGACGCCTGGTATCGAGCACGACTTCACTATGGGCGTATGATGTCATGCCTTCAGATTTGACAATACCTATTCCAATATGTTCGAGGCGGGAATCTGAGCACTTCATACCAGGGGTGCTGAACGCTATCTTTAGTCCATATGATGACGTAGAGAAGCGAACAAGCGAAAGGGCCATTAAGGATTTGGTTGATTTTGATCATGATACACACCTTCGTTAAGTTCAAGGTTTCAAGATTCTCTAGTTCTAACTGCTGCGTCATTTCTTTTTCTTTTTTATACCTTCCGATTGAAATCCCAGAACCATCATAATCCAGTACATAACGATTGAGATGATAGGCGTTTTGAGGCGCACACGGCGCGATTCCAAAGATGGAAAGATAGCTCAAGCCATAGTGAATTTATAGTTCATTTATTTTTTTAGTAATCATATCCATTCATGTCCCCTTCGCAAGATGCCGCAGTCTCGATCTGCTCTATGCGCCATAGCTGTAGAAAGCAATCAATTCTGCTCGGAATGATCTTGATTTATACTACTCACCAAATTAAATGATCTAGTTCTTAGAGTTCTCAATGCTCCGTGCCTCTAGAAGAAAAAAAAAATAAATAATAAATAAATAATAAATGGAAATTTAAAAAAAAAAAAAAAAATGAAATAGTGAAGACATCCAATGATTAAATACACATCCATCACTTTGAAAGGGAAAAAAAAGAAACAAGAAAGGTCTCCACCAAACTTCCACATCCCCCACCAACCCATAGATTCATCCTTCGTAGGCTTAGGAGCAGAAAGAACAGGGCCAACAGCCGGAGGAACGTCAACTGGATAGAATTCCGGATTGGAAATTCTTGTCTCATTACACTCCATCTTCCTGTTCTGATCTAACAGCGACACAGCATGACGATCAAACCATGTGCGAGGTGAGAATATGAACGAATTCAAATGAATATAGCTACTACGTCAGAAAAAGAAAAGCCGTAGTCGATTCGGATGTGGTATCTTAGTTGTCTTTCTCGTTGTTAGCTTTCTTCTTCCACGTTCATTTCTAACCAGCAGCATTACGATACTTGAAGATGGGTATGGGTATGGGATTCTTACCATCATCCTTGTTCTTATTCTTGTTCTTCTTCTTACTATCGCTATCATCAGAAGAAGAACCGCCCATGAATTTGGACAATTTCTTCGCGCCTGGAATCTGCGACAAGCCGCTCGAACCCGAGGAACTAGAATTAAAGGCTGCCGCAAGGCCACCCTTAGAGTCGATATACTCCTCGACCGCATCACCTAGCTCATCACCCAGAGCCTCGAATCCCGAGGATCCTGAAGATCCCGAAGAAGTAGTCTGTCGCTTCTCCTCCTCGTGCTCGAGGTCGCGAGCGTGAGGAACGAGGTTCTCTGCGTGTTGGATGGCGTCACCTCCGCTTTGGACGATATCTTTGGTCTGTTGGATCATAATAAATGGATGTTGTTAGTGAGTGTTTTGAAGAAGCGAGCAGGAGTCTTTGTATTGAATGGTGCTCTGAGGAGGTGACGAGCGCTTTTGCCATATGGAAGCTCTGAGGATTCATACCTTGGAGAGAATGTCGTTGGCGCCAGGGATACTGCCCGCGATAGGAGAAGCGATAACTGCCGCAGGCCCGGCGAGGAGCAGAAGAGAGAAGAAAGCAGAGTAACGCATCTTGGTGTTAGGGACGGTTGTATTTGGTTAAAGAGCGTATAGAGGAGCAAAAAAAGGCCAAGGAACGTGGGAAGCAGTCTAAGTTGAAGAGAACTATATAGGAAATACACAAAGAGCTTTGTGAAATTAGCTTAATGGTAAACCGAAAGAAAAAGATCGACGATTGGATGCTTGAACGAGAAGCCGGTATTGGCAAGAATGCAGCATATTATATCTTTGCCGGACCAAGGGCTTCGAAGATCATCTTCCAGAATAGCCATCACCTGATACGCCAAGGCGTCTTCTAGTTCCTCCTATTTCCTACATGAAGCAAGGATTAGCCAAGAAATATGCGATACACTGCATCGCGGTAATGAAGGGGTTGACGCGGCGTGTGGTGTTGCAGGAATAGCATACATTATGGCAAGCATCAACAACCTCGCTAGAAGATCCGTATTAAGAATGCTGCAAGACGCATGATCATCTCGGTTGATCAATTCACAGGTTAAGTAACACAGGATACCCAAAGATAGAAAGTCGGAACGACATTGGGGTATCGAGAGTTGAGGGAACATGAGGACCCTCATGCAAGGGATGCCCCATAGGCGGGAGTACCTGCGCATCGAGTACTAAACCAGTAAATCTGGATCCCCTACCTGATATACGAGATTCGTAGATGGAAAATACCACACTCGAGTGCTTAATGAATTGAAACTAAAGAAAATCAAATCTCTTCGCTAAACATTCAGAAATTCCTCATCAGTTATATAAAACATCTCTTGAGCAGGTATCGTATCAAAATCATCAGAGTATATATGTTCGTCACATATTCAAAGCATCATTTCTCCAAAAAAAAAGGAAAGAAAGAAAGAAAGAAAGAAAAAGCGAACAAACAGCCACTGAAACATGCTGAGAGGTCTAGATGTTCGACGTTATGCGTCCGTAGATAAGTGATAAATGACGGTATCAGATTCAAACCCTTCCACAGTCGGAAGAACCAAACGCCGTACCAAAGTTGGTTGTGCTCTTCAACTTCAATTCCGGCTCTAGTTCTTCTTCATCATGCTCCTCATCACTTGTATTGTCTTCTGCTGGAAAGTTTGAGCCGTTAGATAACAGCTTTCTTGCCTCATCTAGAAGTTTCTGATTAAGTTCTGCGAGGAAACCATTGTCCTTACTTTCATCATTTTGTAATGAGAGTTGGCCCTTCAGAGCTGGGTCATCCGTCACATCTTTGACATCTGGAAAGTAGGAGTCAGAGCGCTCCGTCGGTTGAAATACCGTCGTCACTGTGAGTTCGAGAGGGTTTTCTCCTTCGAGACCCTCCTTAGGGGACTGACTTATGTCAGGGTCTGTTCCGAGAATAACCATTGGTGTATGCCCAGCATCTCTCTTCAAATTGATATCGGGAGGCCCTAGGTCGGACAGTTTGAGCGTAAGGCTCTTTTTTCGCTCCGGGCTCAGCTGTTGGGCATTTTCATCGGCGTCATCACAACCAGATCCTCCTGAGGGTGACGCAGACGGAGGAGTCATGACTCTCGCAACAACATTTGGTGGTAGAGCGGTGGATTTAAGTGTAATGCCATCAAGTGTACTATCGAGCTTCTCGATGGGTACCGGCACGCTAGGTCCTGCAAAGGGATCAGTAGCTCGATATAAGGGTGACAATGCCGCGTCCAGGGACGGTGCAGTTCCGATTCCGTTCTCTTCAAGTGGCCCTAACTGATCCAACTTCGTGCTCTCCGTGAATACCCTCGTAGGTTTGGGACCCGGACTGGAACCTTCCCACACAGGGCAGTTGTTCGCCAGCTCCCCACGGAATGATTGGGGAGCAAATGAGACCTGCTTCCACTTGAAACTCGATGTGAAAGATCCTATCGTGGAGACCTTTGGCCCATCCGCTTGGCCCTTCACAGCAGATTCCAGCTCTGCGATTCGTGCCCTCAGCAATTTTCTCTCACGACCCCATAGCTTTCTCTCCTCCTGAAATATCTCCCTCTCCCGATCAAAGGACGCTCTCTGGCTATCGAGAAGCGCTCTCGCATGTTCAACATAGGTCTGAACCTGATTATACAAGTCCACGTCGGTGGCCCTGCCACTAATAGACGTTGCATAGACTGGATCCAGCAACGGATTGCTAGTAGCCACAGACTGGGTGCGACGAATCGGAACTGGGGTTGCGGATGGGGAAAACCGGACCTCCTTGTAGAGGCTTCCGTGCCCATTCGGCTTCTTGGATGTCACTGTGGACTTCATCTTGGTTGCACGTCTGTACTGGACAGAGCTGCTGCTTCACTGCAGTCCGGAGAAATCCTAGAACGATAAATCGCTGGCATCGGGCGGTGTGCGAAGAGGGTCAGTTAGTCGATGGGATGGATCGGCCAGAGAGCACCTCCGGCCCTTTTTAACCAGACCCCACGAGAACGATGTTTTTATATTGGCGCAGAAAATCAACGAAATGATCCGCTAGACCTGCAGTAGCACGGCGGGACGAGAACCACGTAGTAAGGTCGATGGGTCCCCCTGAGGCATTTCTCAGGGCACTGTTCGCATGGACGAGGCGACAAGATCCTCAGTGGTGAGCAAGTTAGCGATCGCAGAAAAGAGAACAGTTGTATTCAGGGAGGTTGCATATCGACCCCTCCTCGTAAGACTAAAACCACGCGAATGTAAGTGAGTGGGAGGAACAGGGCCTTTTTCAAGCAGACTGCCAGATCACAGAGCATACCGTTGACGGAGAGCGGGCACCCTCCGTGCGGGGAAATGGGAAGAGGCGATGTTAATGGCCAATGATGCCCACTTGCGACGATCGCTGGCTTGGGCTGTTTCTCCAGGAACGAACCGCTTAGCCTCGATGACGGGTAAGAAAAGTGGCTTTTGAAAGCAACAACCAACCTGGAACCAGTCCAGGAGTTTGTAACGGAGAAATAATAGGTCAAAAGGGAATGAATAGAACCGTTTTCACAAGATAGACAGGAATGGATGGGTGGTGAGTTGGACCTCGGACTTTTAATACGCGAGGAACGATTCTTGATGAGGACGATCACACGAGACTCCGAGGCCCGATGACGTAGGTGAGCAAGGTTGCGACAGTCGATCAGCACAACTCCTCCGTTCTGTCATCTTCCCTCGATTGCGATACTGCAGGACAATCCTCTACGAATGCTGAAGGGCCGTCGCATGAAAAAGATAATGATACGTGGTAGTATTATCGGTCGTTATTATTGTACATTAAGCTAGGTCTCTAGATCCATGAAGTCATCACCAAGTTCCAAATGCAATTAACGCCCCGTCCGTCTATAGATGTATATTCGTGCCAAAAAAAAAAAATGTCGCTAGTAGAGCGGAATAATTTTTCCCTTGAACCCTTGTCAATCGCAAAACCCGAATGTAAATCCCAAAAAAAGGCGACGTCATCATGCATCCGGCAGCTGTCCCAAGCCACCGGTCGGAGTATATTCAAGTGTATATTATGTTCGCCAGAGGGAGTATCTTCACTGGCATGCCATATCTAGCAATACCTAGCTGTCGTAAAGATGGAGAGTGGGGAAGTTCGGGCGCAATCAATGAACCCGGGGGTATATGGTGACCGTGAGTATTTCTGCCAGCAGTTCCTACAGCGACGGACGATCCTGAGCACGGCTGCCTTTCCGCACGATCCTCTCCGCTTCCTCGAGGACGTGTCTGTGCATCGCCTGCACAGGATAAAAGTGGACTTCCTTGCCCATGGCCCCAAAAATTGTGGCGAGGTACAGCACGCCGCGGGCAGATAGTTCTCGACCACCAACGGTGGCTGATGGGAAGTAGAACCGGGGATCCAAGTAGAAAACGACGCTCTTCCATGATGGAAGTCGCTTCATCATCTCACGCCCAACCTGCTCGTATAGTCTCAGCGTCCGTTTGGGTACGCCGGTCTGAGTGTGAACGAAAAAGAAAATCTCGAAGCCGACGCTGCGGATGCGACTGCGCGCCGTCGCGCTCAGGGTGTCGAGGAATTCACCCGCGCGCTCGAGGTTGAAGGAATTGAGGAAGAAGAACGTGTATCGCGAATACAGGAGGTCTTCTGCTTCGTCGTGAATCTGGCGGTTGACGGCCATCAGCTTACGCGCGGTGCCATCTTCGCCAACCCAGCTTGGGCACATGCTGAGCGCTCGATATCGGCCGCGCGCTGTGAAGGTATTGCCCCGATCATGGACCACGATCAACGGCTGGTCCATATACTCGTTGGGGACCGCAAGGGCATAATCGTAGATCTTCAGACGCAACTCCGCGGGCAATCGTAGGAGGTGTGCTGGGTTCAGAGTATCATTTCGAGCTCCAGGCTGTGAAATGGTGTGGCAGTTTGGCATGTTTATTTCAAACATAACTTAGTATATAACAAGCTCACGCGAGCTCGTGACAACGGATCAACAACGAAAATGGGGCTCTTTCTGCCTGGGAAATATGATGATTCATCAAGACATCTTGAAGTAGTAAGAAGAGAAGAGCACCCTAAAGGAGCGAAGTAAAGCTTTTCAACTCGGGCGCATCAGGGATGACATGGAATCCGATCAGCGAACAAGTTGCGACCATCGGAGCATGCCGGGCCCGGTGGTCTGCTCCCCGGAGGCTGGCCGAGAGTTTCAAGAGCCAGGATCAAATTGCATCGGGCCAGTCACAGCTGCATTTGTCGCTGCTGACACCACAACGGACACCACAACACCGCCTGATCCACCGTTCAGTCGCAAGAATAGCAAACTGCTGGATGACAGGCAGCACAAGGCGCTGGCGGTGACGGCGGCCAGCGGGACGGTGCACATCCTTCCATGGCGCAAAGCGGATACAGAACAAAGAGGACAGTCAGCGTCAAGTTCCTATCTTCGGACCTCTATAAGGCTGGGCTCCACTGGACCCATCGCCTCGCGGGACGGATTTAGAAGCTTAGGAGCTCTGAGATCCGTGCCAAGTTGCAAGCTGTCCTATGGACGGGATATTTCAACGTTGGAGTGTCATACTTCGAACCAAAACGTACTAAGGCCAGTGCCGAGGCGACAAGTCGGCGGCGGTCCAGGTCTTCGGCCCGTTGAGATCGGGCGAGACCGTCGCGTCCGTCGCGCTATTCGGAAGCTCCAAAGAACTGTGCGACTTGGCACGGAGCAGCAGTGATGATACGATCACTTTGGCTGTCACTTCCGTTCACAGTGTAAAACCTCCTACACGGCGAATGGTTTCACTCCACGCAGGCCAGAACACTTCCGATCAATCGTCATTCCGGATCAGTCGGGAGTTTATTTTGGGCCCCAGTTGCATGGTGGATGCACTCTCACCGCATCTTTTCACCAGACGCACTACGCCGGAATCGAGACAAAAAGGTGACAGGGCGGGCATGAAGAAACCGAGGTTAATAATACCATTGACTGCACTGGACTGGACCTAAAGGGGTTTCCCCAGACGGATGCAAATTTACGGATGTAGATCCTGCCGGGGAAAAGACGAACGATTCTGCTTTCTGCTGGAACAAGTGACTAGTTATGGATCTTTTTGATTAGGAAACGGATGATCCCGTATATCATGTCGTCCTATATACTCCTAACCCCCATGCAGCTCGCAGGACTGCGAGACCCCACGCCATCCCAAGACTGTCCCAGATCACATTGAGTTTGCTGCCCTTGACCTCTCGCCATCCTACGGGCACCTCCGCAACAGGGATCTTCGCGAATTCAGCAAGCATCAGCATCTCCACGTCGAAGATCCAACCTTCCGAATGCATATAAGGGATAATATATGGCAGGGAATTGCGAGAGAAGAGTTTGAACCCGCACTGGGTGTCCTTGATCATCGCGGTCTTGGGCGGGGTAAGGAGCCACAAGATCAGATGGAAGGAGTGCATCAGGAAGTTGCGTAACTTCGAGCGCTGTTTCTAGTTAGAGTTCCTGGTCTCAATGTGCGGCAGTTGAACGATTCAGCGTACCTTGACGACGGCTTCACTGCCGACCATATGTGCGCGAGAGCCAACAGCAACTGCCCGCCCTTCTACATCCTCAATCTCCTGGCAGGCCGATACCAGCTTCTCGAGATCATCGAACTTGCTAGCCCCATCCGCATCAGCAAAGACCACGTACTGCCCACGGACGTGTCTCATCCCGTGGGTCACCGCACCGCCCTTTCCGCGATTTTTGGCCAAAGATACGACACGGATGGTACCCGCGGGGATATGAACGCCCTCGTGGCGGTTCGGTGTCCAGGGACCAGCGTAGCCCTTGGGATGCGGGGAAAGCTGATGGTCTCGTGCAAACGCGAACGCGATCTCCTCTGTTCGGTCCGTCGAACCGTCAGACACGATTAATATCTCCCATCCTTTGACAGGTTGAGATTGGGTAGCATGACCATTTGCTTGCCCCTGACCTTTGCGTTGCCGGACCTTGGTTTGGACCAAGCGTCCATTTTGTTCGGCCAACGTGCCATACGTATGTTCTAGGAAGTTCACTGCTTCTTCCAGCATTCCTTCTAATCGTTGCTCTTCGTTATATGCAGGGACCACCACCGACATGAACAGGTCCGCTTCCTCTATAGCAATGCCATCTACCTTCTTCCGGCGTCCGGAGTCCAAAGCATCCTGCCAGCAGGGTAGCGATTGAGGCTTCGTGATAGATCCATCTTTAGTCAGTGCTCTATACCTCTTCTCCTCCGGGAATGGCTTTCGTGGTTCAGGAGCAACAGCATAGAGAAAGACGTAGAACTAAGATACCTTTTGTCAGTATCGGAATTGATAAACAGTACAGTGGGAAACTGACCAGCACGAGCACGCCAGCGATGCTCGCCAGCAGACTTCCAAGCAGGATGTACGCTGGAATGCTGCGGACGAGCTCGATGCAGTGCAGACAAACGTTACTCCAGGTTTCCGTCATTGTCAATAATGTGATCTCCCGGCTGGCACCAAGTGCAGCGGTCGCGAAGTAGAGCGGAAGAGCTTAATTGCTCGAAGATAATGGAGAATCGATCACCGGACCAGCCATGCGCATAATGGGATTGCGCTTTCCACCATCCAGCTCTAGAAGGTTGATTGTATTATTCGAGAAGGACGCGCGTTCGAGCGCTTCGCTATTGTATCTTGTATGAAACCACTTGTCGAAAGCGCCAGCTTGTCCTTATCCGGACCCTCACGGGGCTTGGCGTGCACGAGCTGGAGCTGCGCTTCGTATTGGGACCTATCCCCGCCGCGCTAAACCTAAGTTTTCAGGAACAGCTCTAGCTTGCAAGCCATTCCAAGACTGCCTTTCTATCAACTCAACTAACAATGCCGTTTATATAAAAGAGAGATCATCTACTATTGTAGATCTATCCTCTCTCCTTGCATTGTTTCTTTTCCCTCAAGGGGTCGACTTGAAAGGAACACTTTGGAGCAGGCTTCTTCCAACAGCTAACCAAGTCACGGGTACGAACTGAGCTTACTAAAGCAGGAATGGGCTGATCTATAATCTCAATGCTGATTACAACGAGGGCATGACAGGTTATCACGATTATTGACGCTCTAATATAATCAACGGAAACGGTTTGGATATACTTCTGCCGTCTGTCTACAGGATTCTAGTTGTCTAGCTGGTTACCGGCAGAAGTCTCTCCCGTTGTCTATCTAGAGCGTCGTAAGATATTCACTCATTCGTGGTGCTCATGAGACCCCTTGAATGGTGCCACATTGGCTGCTCACTATCATCGCGAGCATGACCACAGGACCCACCGGATGATGTCGGAACGGGCCGAAACTTCATCTTGAGATGCATCTCACAGGTAGATGAGGGCAATAAAGCATGATCAGACTAGCTACCTCTTCAAACCTGGAACTCTCCCTCCGTCAGTGCTTCCAACTCGTTGGAAGACACGGACAGTTCGGAACACGTGTGATTTGTCCGTATTCGTCCGCATTCGACCAGTATCCGGTGAGGTGTTTGCAATATGTCCTCAGCGCGAAATCGATCCGTACGAGAGGGACTATTATCCCAGGTTATATCCAAAAAGCTCGATGAGATCAAGTCTATATATTCCATTTGATAAATAAACGTCTCAGCTCCTTTTTTTCAGAGCAACGTTATATTCATTGATTCTCGTGTTTGCTAACGTCGAATTTTTAGACCTTTTCTTGGGGGGTTCTCATGCTATATAAATGCTTCGAGTCACCGCATCCAACCCGTATGATAATCCCATCAACCTCAAGATACCGTCCGCAAACCATGTTAATTCTAAAATGAAAATTTCATCCTTTGCAACGAGTGTGTTTCAGTTTTTTTACATGACAAGTCTTTCTCTGAAATATCGATTTCAATTCCATACGGAAACAGCAAGCTGACAGAACTGACAAACCTTGTCACACGACTAGAGTTGCAGGTAGCGCCCAGGCCCCTAGATGTGACACGCAATCCGGCTTGTTGCTTCCATACACTCCTGAGCCCTGATCCTCTCACCGAACGGACGCCTTGTGATATGATAATAGTGAAGAGTCAATATTCAGAGAAGGCAACCTGTCGGGTGTTTCAAACGCTTCGACCTCTCTGTCTCTCACACTCAGCTACAGTATGCTAGATCTACCTCATTGAAGGCAAATATGGCGGGTAGGGTTGTATGTTGTCGCCACAGCTCAGCCTCCCACCCCCCTCTTCGGCTAAGTGGCGCTGAGTGAGAATTACCATCCGCAATTGCTCGCCTCAAGGATGATTACATATGATATATGTATGCAGCCTTAAGGCAACGTTCACAACAGGATATGCGATTGAGTGAGTGATGCCAGAGACATTCCTCATGACATCATATATAGTCAGCATACCCCGGAGAAAAAATCAGGCTCCTAGGCTCGAAGCAAATCTCCCTGTGGTTTAACGGAAACTAACACAGCAATTGGTTAATATGGAAATATAGTGCATATACGGGGGGAATATCGGCTTTGAATATATGTGTCCCCATTTCCCCCGGACTGTATACCACTTCCAGGAACCCTATCTCCGACACAGATCTATAGAAGGCGCGCCTATCTTCAATCAGATAAAACTGACCCACTTCTGCAATACATCTATCACAAATAATCTATCAACAAGGCAACCGCAAAGTCCTCGAATCACAACCTATATCCTGAGGCATGCTACGAGATCTTTAGATTTAGAGACAACTTAACCCACATCTGCCGTAGGAGCCATGTGCTCGAGCACTATGCAAGTTTCACAGAACCAGCCTCAGCCAATACTCTTCACCGACCATTCACAAACATCCAATTAAAATTATATTAATGAAGAGTGCTCTATTCGCAGGAATGATCATCGGCCCGATACGAAGCCATTTGCATATACTGCCTCCTCCTCTCATTTCCCTCGTGAAACGGTGATTCGTGCAGGAACGCAGGTCGAATCACAAGGCTGCGAGGTATTACAAGGCGACGAATCACATGATCGTAGAGTATGCGAGGGGTAGTGTTTAATGCATGTGATCTATTAGCATGATGAAATGTGAACATTAATAAAACTAATATTATGCCTTAATTGTAATCATTATCAATCTGTGCGGTTGAGGCGTCTTACGCGGAGGTGATAATATTCCGGTTGGGGAAGTTCCTGACCGCCTTTGTTGGACGAAAGAGGGAAAAGGAGAAACGAAAAAGAAAAAAAAAAAAGGAAATGAATATCGGGGGAAAACGGGTCTAAGAATAGTAAATTTAAGATAGGTCTTCTTGCGGAAAATAAGAAATAAGAAGACAATCAAGGCAAGGTGGCAAGGCAGTGCAGAAAATAAAAAGAATAACATCACGTTGAACACAAAAAGTAATGGAAATGATGTAGCGAAGGATCTGGCTCTAGATATGCATACAGTAAGGAAGGAGAAAGAATATTAGTAACATTTAACCGCAAGTATATAGTCGGCGCAGAAAAAAAAACAAAAAAAAAAGATATGAATCGCACACCTCACAATATAAAGAATTGACATGTATCACATCCATTTCTTCAGCGCAAAGAATTGCCTTCCCAAACTGGTCCAGTTTCCACAGTATCTAGCTCGCGACGCTCTAACACTGCAACGTCATATTCTTTCATCCGACAGTAGCTCGACACCTTGCCACCACCACGCAAGATAGCATATATCTCACTAGGATGGATAATATTGAAGATTGCCATGACCATAAACATCGGAAGGTAATCGAAAACATAGATAAAAACTTCATGTGTCATGACATAGCCCGAGACACCCTGCAGGTATTCAACAATGCGGACTATGCATCGAACCAGAATGAGAATGCTGGTGATGTAGAGTGTGTAGAGGTGTTTGCGCCAGGGGTTGTTCTTGACAAGGGAGGATGCGGTAGGATTCATCGTAAGACGGATGTGGAAAGTCGTGGCTGTGATGATGAAGAAGCCAAAGAAAGCAATTTGTACGAACAGGCCGGCCTCAACAATCGTTTTGCCGCGTTTTATACTATCCGCGTCCTTTTGCGTGACCATTGCTCCACCTATATTGAAATTATTAAGGGTTAGATACATCTCTGATTACAAAACAGATATGCTTAGCTCTGGGGTTTTATATGACGGTTAACTTACCTATAGCCTGCAAGAACAGAGAAAAAACATCACCAAGGACGAAAATCTTGGTCAGCCATCTCCGACTAATTATAGACCTGTCCTCTCCATGGACTAGCCGTATGATTCGCCCGAGAAGCATGTATATACTAGCGGAGAAGAAAGCGGGAGCGATCAAGATAAGAATTGTCTGGATGATGTAGGGAGGTCTCGTGAAATTAGGACTCTGGTGGGACGACACGAGTCGACAGGCATATCCGATGATTTCCACTGTTCAAAAGTGTTGCTGTCAGCATATATTCAAAGTGGTCCAAATCGGATGGGAGGCGTTTATACTTACGATATCCTCCCGTGGTCAGGGGTATGAAAGACCAGCTGCGGGTGCGCACTAACTGCCATGTGTGAAGCGCGGTCGTTAAGCAGAAACAGATTATTGCAACGATGGCTGCACCAGACGATGGGTCATAGGCATATTCTTGAAATTTCTGAGGCATGATAAAAACAATAATGTGATTGTTCGGGTATAAACCGAGAAATGAGCGGAATGACACCAGAGGATGATGAATTCAACCAGTTAGGTTAGATCTTGATAAGCAAACTAAACGGGTAAAGAGTCAGAGATAGAAGAAGAAATGTTTTCCTTGATATAATGTTGGCTAGGTACAAGAGAATGACAAAAAACCGGAACAGTTCATAGGAATGAGCGAAAGTAAAGGCTTTTGAAGCCTGGGATTGTTGTTGAGCTCGTATTTTGAGGACATAGCCACTCTCGTAAACTATTCTCGAAATTATCATCTTGTCAAGGGAGACTTTGCGTCTTTCAGATCTGAAGCACTAGCATCCGCTATCTCATAACCTTAGCTATATTTACAGTCCTGATTCGGTGTACACAGCGGCCTTTCCCAAAATGGCCCCCTTGAGTCGTAAACCATTCCCGATATGGAAAGAGTGGGTACAAACCTCCTTGGAACTGCGCGTACGGAGCTTGAACTATGGGCGAGGTAGTCCACGTAATCATTAAGATTATTAAGTGGAATCAAACGTAATTAATTTAGTTTCTTCCTTTTTCAAAGAAATTCGATCATACTGGTCGAGTTTGGAGTATCGAGGGGTCTTCGTGGCTGGTGCTTACTGAACGTCAACATTGGTGCAACGATTCTCAACAGAGGAAGCGAAAGTCCAACAGAAAAAAAAGCGAATGAACTGACAGCGATATTAACGTCTATCAGGCAGGTTCTCGGGTCAATTCCTGAGGACGTAGTGAATACCTTCGTTTCTCGGCATCAGTCCCCTGCCTCTTTCTACCAGAGCACTTGTCCTCAATTTTTTTTTTCTCTTATGATTTAACATTGATATCTATCGAGCACATGAACCGAAATCAAAAGATATAATATGAATTAGGTACGATTTTCGATATATAAACACGCTTCATAAACGTTGTATTCTGCTGCTTATATCTCGGAAATATAAATTGCATACTGGCTTCCACACCTTGCGAAGTTACCTCGGGCAGGTATTCGACAACTTCACGAAGACACATCATAGAGAAAGACATACCAATCCTAATAATTACATCTCAAGCTTTCACTCATCTATCAGACGTCGTTAGGATGCCGAAATGTGGAATGTGCTTCTACCGATAATTCATGATGTTGCGTTTAGCGCCCGGTCGATGCTGGCTTGACTGCGCCGCAGGTCCATGGACCAATCAATTTGAACTACCGAATGGCGTTCTGAAGAAACAATGATGCGCTGGACACCTAGTGCATCTAGAGAGCACAAGGCTGGAATGAGGCTTAAACGAGGCGCTGTGTCTGACGTCGACCTCGTCGTTGAGCTTTACGTTCGAGATTGGGAATCATTTCGACAAAACATCTCTTTCGATATCGCTGGTTTCATAGTTCTGCTTTTTGTTGAACGGCTTAGTAACTAGCTTCTTTATTCTTATTTCTGTAGAAATGGAGCCTGCCGGCCTCGCGTTAAGTGTTGTTGGCGTCGCTGGACTTGTTTCGTCCTTCATTGACTTCTTGAACTATGTGTCTGCCGCTAACAGCAGAGATGAGGAGTACGAGACTATTCAAGATCTGTTCGAATTTGAACGTGGCAAATTTATTGAGTGGGTTCAAATGTATAACAGCCATGGTGGGAGCAGAGAAAAGACCAGGATGATCCGTGCCTTGCAGTCAGATCCATTGGTTAAGAGGATTTTCGTGAGAATGGAACGGCTCATCGCGAACGGTACCGAGATGATGGAGCGCTATGGATTGAGACAACTTGATGTATCCGAGGAAAAAAAGTTCAAGCCCATAAGTCGTCTCTTTCCGAAACTATATGAACGCTTAGCCCGGAAGAAAAACACGCTTCCACATCGAGTCCGCTGGGTCATCCGTGACAGAGAGAAATTCCGTGTTCTGATCAACGATATGAGGTTTTTGAACGACCGATTCGAGAGTCTCTCGAATCGATATTATAAACAGGGGCATACGAATCTCCTTCGTGAGGAATTAAGCTCTTGTTCAGATCAGGACGCCTTGGAACGAATCTCCGCTGCGCACCAGGGAAGCGAGATCTCTGATGTTGTCAGCGAGCGTCGTGCTACACTTAGAAACGAAGCATGTAATACTGCCCTCAGTTACAACAGACCCCAAGAGAACGACTCACAGCCAGGCAATGTACGATATGAAAAAAACCCAACAGCAGCAGAACTTGAGGTTCTGTTTAAGAACTACCAAACGCCCTTTACAGGAACAGACACTTACATGGAAGAACATGTCGACTACGCTGTCGACGATTGGTTGATCTACGTATCCAATGAACATAGGATAATGCCGACACGACTTCCCACTACAAGTTGTCATCTCATCTATCAACTCCAAAAAGCCGACACGATGCAGTGCAATACGATGTTGATGAATTTAGAACAATATCCTGGTAGTATCGGTCTGGAACGCAGAATGAGACTAGAGCTCCAACATCTTTCGGCTGATATTCTCAACCGCATGCATGGGTGCACCATTGCCCCGATGGGAGACAGCATATACGAATGGCGTGCAGTTATCAAAGGCCCCCCAAGGACGCCTTATGACGGGGGCTTCTTCCAAGTCCGGTTCAGAGTCACTGCAGAATACCCATTAAGGCCTCTACAATGGAAATTTGAGACGAAAATATACCACCCTAACATCTCCAGCGAAACCGGGGATGTAGTTCCGGAAATTCTGGACCTCGTAGCCGGAAATCGTCCCTGGTGTCCAGATGCAACCTTCTTATCCTGGATCTGGGATATCAAGAGACTCCTAAGAGTGCCTTCTCCTTATGATCCATGTGCAATCGAATCAGACATTGCAAAGGAATTCAGAGAAGACAGAGCGAGTTTCAACCGAACTGCCAAAGAATGGACGCGAATCTATGCCAATTTTGAGACACAGGATTTTATGTCATTGCAACCCAAGTACGAAGAACCAACAGTTTCTCGCAATCTTGTTCAGTTGCAGACATTTTTGACTAATAACATTAATTTATGCTCCTCTCTCTACACACGGATAGAGAACCCCGAGACAATATGTGACCTAGAGAAATACACTATCACATGGCTAGACCTTCTAAATGCTGTCTTTTTACTACAACGTCAACTCGAACGGATCAGAGACTCCCGATTCATCGATGTCCTGGGAGGGGAAGAGTTCGCGAAGCATGCACAATGCGACTTGAAATACATGACAGAGAAAACGATGTTCGTTCAGAAGCTACTCAATGCTATCGAGTCAAGTCCTACAGAAGCTAAAGAGATAGTTGACTGGAATGCTGCAGCGACTGATCTTCAGAAGCTCGTGGATGACATATCAACATGGAGAGAGAATCTGGAAAAGCACCTATCTGCAAAAAGCTACGAAGATTGCGAATTCTTCTCTACGTATGGGGCTTTCCTCTTGTCTGGGTTCCAGAATTGTAAGGAGCAGGTGACTCCGTCCGCTGATCTTGCCTTTCCACTTCGATAGTGCCAACTTCAATGCCTTCATTAGATTTGACTGGCTTTGATGGGCGTTGAATATGACATCGATTTTTACTCCTTTGGGGCTTATTCATGATTTATGGTATATGGTGATACTGCGAATATGTATTAGTCTCTCCGAATTTGCTACAGCTTGACAGCTTATCGTGGGAGAAAAAAAAAGACAATAATACCTACGAGAATTGTTATCGTCATACTCGAATAATTGATGTGATTTCGTTGAAAGTTTGGACCGTTTTTTATTTTGCCTCTAGAAGATATGTTAAACACGTCTATTACAGCTATTACAGGCTGATAACTTCTGAACATGGCAAAATATATTTGAATATGATTGGTTAGTCTTGATGATAACCTCAAATGAAATATTTGTAGTATCACTCCCTGAAACAATCAGATAATGCTTATGGAGGAGGAAGGTATGTGGATGTACATACATATAGTATGTCAACAGCTTGCATACACGTTGAGCTGGGAGTTTCTGTGATGACCGCCTAGGTTATGATGGAAATCACACATCCAGCATTTTTGTGTCTTCCTCTACTGGTTGAACTGATACCGTCTTCGACCATTGATCAATGATGGATCTTCCTTTTGCTGAACTTTCTAGTTGAAATGCAAAAGGGGTCGCGGAAAAATTTCTCCGCTGGCTGTTATAACTGATCCAACAGTTAAACTAAAAAAACAAAAAAAAACAAAATTAGCGACTGATGCTTCTAGTGTTTAGCAGATATACATATCGATAACTCACGGTTGCGAGGCGTACACCTAACCATAGACAGCGGTGTATTCGTGGGGCAGTAATGGATGGGAATTCAATTGAGCGTTCCTCATCCTCAAGACTAGAGGTGGTAAAGAATTCATTGGGATAATATCGTTGACTCCACGCCTGACCACGTATGTGGAAATCCTCTGGTAATTGCTGTGAAGTTCCATCTTCAGACCGGGGGAATTCCCCGCTTTCAATCACCTTTATATTTGTATCGTTTTGAATCAAAGTGTTGAGAAAAGCAGCGATTCTTTCCCATGGTACATCTTCCTGAATATAAACCATACTATCCGGATCTAATGCAAAACACCAGAGAAATGCTAATGAGACGTGGATGCTTGGAAGGATATTTTTGTCGCCAATACGTTGAAGAATCACCTTCAATGATTTGAATGCCAGGTGAGATGCATAACTGACTATTTTTGAAGGATTCGATAATTTGGTTCTGTCGACGTCGACCTCAGAGCTAGGCGCCTTCGGAAAAGACGAACCTTCCGGGTCGTTCCAAGACTCTTTAGCGTCCTCATATGCTTCATGAAATGTTAATTCTTTAATTTTCTTTTCGCTGAAATTGGGAGGAAGAATCGCGCCCTCCTGGCTGTACCCCATGATAGCGGCATAATTGGAGGATACAATATACAAACCCTGCTCACGAAAGAGTGTCCCCATCCGGCTAATATGAGCGTCAAATAGAGACAGAAACCTGTCGACAAATTCGATATACTGTACAACACGGCCCTTAATAAATAGCGTAGCATGGGAGCTAACAAATGCAACAATAGCTGCAGGGTAGCGATCGTTGTCAGGTCTCGAACGGTCCAAAAGTGGATTAAAAAGTAGTAGTATGCTCTCTTTAGCACTCGGAAATGGTTGAACACTGACGAGTGACTTCGTATAATAAAAGAGCTGTTGCACGATATTTGGTCGCGCTAAGACTGCAAGATGATGTTGTATTCTTCCCACATCGGGATTTTTATCAGCAGCTTTATTATACCAATACCGTGCCACACCAGACCAAATTTCCCTATCTCGCATATCTACTTCTTCCACGGCCATGCGATATCTCGCCAGATCACCAAGGCACTCTATCCATGTCTCTTCGAACGCAGGCACACTTTCTAAGAGCAATGTCATCATAGAGTATGCCATATAAATAAAGGTAAGCATATGTTCTAATGAGCCAGGGAGCCTGTGTCGCAATAATTCCAAGAATGAGTGGATCCCATAACGCCACATACGTGCTGGCATAGCGTATCTCTCGGCTAATCTTCGTAGACCTGGACTTGCTGACGGATGCTGGGAAGCTAAAAAGAAGTCATGATGTTCATGTAAAAGTGTGCGGTGGAGAGCAATAAGTGCTTGCCATTGAAGATCATTAAGCTTATTCGCGGATTGTGACTGCTGCTTATCGATTTCCATACACTTCTTCTCGACCATTACCAAGCCGGCGTATATTCCGCGAACCTCATTGACTAACTGATCTTCCGTGATGGGATGAGTCTCTGGCTGAAGAAACATACCGCAAGCTGAAGCATTCGACACTGATTTAGATTGCTTTGATCCATTGTGATGCTCAGTCTGAGTGTTGCTAGAGTGATCTTGGCGTTTCGGATGAAATGTATTCATTCCAGCGCCACGCCATTTCGCTGCGGAGACTGCCCTAGCATCATCCATGTCTAAATTAGATATAGCCATACCTAGATAAGTGCCACAGTTAGGATTTCCTTAATTGCTTTTGATTGGGATGCCTGCAGATGGCCAGAGGCATATTTACCCGATTTCTGCAGCTTCTGTGACAGCTCTTTTCCGACAAAGGCTTTCCCTTGTACTCTTACTGGGCTTCCTCCTTTTCGACGTTCTTCAGGACTAGCTGCCCGCTTCCGAGGTCCGTAGGTCGTCCGAGACTTAGTACTGGGAAAAGACGATTGCGAATTGCGAATTTTCTCTGCAGCGAAGGTGCACTCCGGAAGATCTGTGCTTCTTCCATGCAAATCAAGATCATGCAAACGAGAAGCGTCTGACGAGACGTATACAGAACTCGGTTGCCCTATCGGGACCTCTGGACTGACAATGCCATCATGATAGTTACTAGTCGAGGAATTAGTGGACGTAAGGTCCTTGGATGGTGTACTACTGGACGATCCCCTACATCAATGTCAGAAACAAAGAAGTGCGGGGCAAATTCGGATATAACGGGCTTACTGGAGGGACCGTTTGGCAGGGTTCAATCCTGCAGCCACAGTGAGCGGACTGCTGAGGCCAGAGCAATTTTTTAATAATTCTTCTTGGTGTTTTTCTCTGATAGATTCATTCATCTCCAATGCAACGCTGCATAATCTAACTAGTATCCATAATGCATGTCAGTACTGCATCAACGAACAGTGCCAAAGACAGAAATTCACAGAAATGGACTAGCAAGGAGGGTATGATCCAATTAGAAGTGCACAATGCATGTGTGGAGGGAATGTAAAAGTATGTTCACTTGATATGTCCCGAGGGGCCAAAATTGCAGTACAATGAAGAGATTTGGGAGACTAGAAAATTAGATGTAAAGAGCCCTGAACCCCTCACTTACCAAGGAACGAGAAAAATTCTCCAAGGTCAAGACTTGCTCCTTCGGGATGAATCCGGAGAGCATCAGGACATTAGTTATAGTTTTTTTGCTTCCTCGAGTATTTTCTCCAAAACGAGTAGAGATCACGAGCCTCATCCCATCGGCAGCCTGGGCTAATTGCGAACCATTGCGACCTACAAGAGGAGTGGGGTGATCGATCTAATATCGAAAATACTCGGAGAGAAGGGTAAGGGGAATGCTGGCGTCATTCCTGTCTGGGAATGGGACTTTACTGGAGCAAGGCTCCCAGATAATTCGGTAACGCACGGGCTAAGGAAATACCGATACCGGCTCGTATTTGTAATGTAAAGTCATTATTGCAAAATTTCCCATTCGGGTTTACGGATTTGGCAGAGCCTCTCCTCTTTATCAATAATAAATCCGTAATAATGATCTTGCCAGCGGTGCTCAGATTATTAAACTCTAAGTGATTCTTCTTATAGCCTGAATGCCGGGGCAGTCCCAAATCCCGCGTTGTTGGATTCATCCGCTCCGTAACCACGTATTCGATTACCAGAGATGCGGAGCACTACATTGCGGTGCAGAGCCGAGACGACTATAATGTGTATCTAAGTTGATGATGTTGTTCATCTCCAACATAGATCGCTCCTGATCGCATCTGCATCCTGAGTCAGTGCCAGCCGTAGCAATATGCAGAAGCCTGCGTAGCTACTACCTATTTACCTTAACTAGTATGGATCACATGTACCCTATCGATAAGTCTCTGCATAATGGCTGGTCTGATCTTCCTAGCAGTGAGGACCCTCTACTTCTATCCGCTTATGTATATACATAGGCAGCCCTCGCCTACGAGCATTTCAGAGACGTATATTCAAGCTCAATATCGCATTACTTCTGGCTATCTTTGTTGCCCACACATTTTCCATGGCACTTGTCTTTCTAATTACATCAGTTCTCATTTTCATGTACAAAAATCGATCACAACTATGTATTATGTCCAGAAAAAGACTCTCGCTATACAACTACTTCCAAATAGTTAGCATGATTGGTCGGAATCGTATATCCTGAAACGAATGGGCAACGCAGCATTATGTGCATTGTGTCTGCCTGGACACATGTTTTGTACAGTGTCAATCCCACTATTTGTCCTATCTATATTTTCATCATATTCAATGGTTGCATACGTTTTACTTGTCTGGTTTTACGTTTCTAAGTTCGTCCATGTCTCATTACCGTCCTCTGTTGCAGCAAAGGGCCTCACAGCTCCAATGTGAGTCACTGAGGTCAGATCAGCATCTTTTTTAATATGGGGAAGCCTTAGTATAAACATGACCCATAATAACAGGAGATACTAGTACCAACAATATACGATGCTCCTGTTTTTTCTTCGTGTCGGCTACTTCCGATTATTATGTCAGGCCACAATACATATGCGAGCGCGGGAGACTACTGCCTAACTCCTCTTAATGAGAAGACTCTTCTAGCCCTTCTCTAGCGGGTGCAGTTACCTAAAAGGTAATCATCTACGATCCGCCTTGAAGCTGATTTTGTTTTAGCTATTTGTGGGTTCGGGCGATCCACTACGTGCCGGTGACAGTGAAGGCGATGTGTTAGTTGGTTTGTCAGACGGAAAGCTCTGGTAGGATTGCCTCAAGGAGGAGCCAATTAGTGGTCCCAAAGACGGATTATCACGAGAATATCGGTCAACGACGATGTGGATTTGACTGCCTCCTGCCGCCAATCTCGCGATAGGCTCCGTTTACACTGTGCTGAGATGAAACCTGGCTGTCCTAAATCAACTCACGTGTCATCGTCACAGCCAGTTGTTCTCGACGGTCGATCAATAGGATGTGATGAATTACCGCCTTTTCAGACAACCCAGTTCTTCAGTCCCCGTGCTTCTGCTGTGAGAGTTGCCTGCCGCACTTAGTGTGGTGGATCAACGCCCATCCTCTTAATTCCCGTGGAGCCGATGCCTAGAGAAGCACTCCTAATATTCTTTTTAGGCCTCCGGAGGTCAGCCTCAAATACGATCTTACATCTCAATGATGACTCCTTCTGTCCTCCTTTAGGCACCGAAGTTGTCAGAGAAATGATGAAGAGAATCGAGGTATGCCATTCAGTCGAGAGCAATAATACGATAAGTGGATCGTGCTAGGGGATCATATGCTAAGCTTAGCGGGTTTCGGTAATGATAGCCGACTTGATGCTCCCTTCAAGGGGTACATGGACAACGATGACTTGCATACTTAAATGCAGCACTATCGGGTGCTTGACGTCTAGGAAGTTTGCTGGCGTTGTAATAGCCTGTATAAGGATTTCTGCCTTACTGGACAACAGCCATCGTGAGTGCAGGCAACCACTCGAAACCGCGAAAGCCGCGGGAAGTCAAACCAGATGTCACAAAGTCGAGACCTATCTGGCATGCATTCTACGTGTTAGCTTCACTCAAAATGAGGTTGGGATAGGCGTGGCGCCTCGGATCACAGTAATTGATTTGACTTTTTACAGCTAGTTTTTGTTCCGTCGTAACCTCAGAGAATTGCAATTAGAACACTGCAAAACCAATTTGTAAGAGTACAAATTTGGCGAGTACTCCTGGGAATTCATGTAGTCCCTCTTAGCCGCTGCCGAAGTAGCTCGAAACTACCGTGGAGGCTAGGTCAACGACTGAATATTCGTAAACGTTGTGTTCGTAACAAGTCGCCTATAGCCTGTATTCTAAGAGGATTTTACCATATACACAGTGATGATACTGGTCTAATCCATAGAGTGGTGTTCTATGTCTCCAGATCTTAGCCAGTAGGCACGTTAGATGAGGATGGTTCGGTAAGGTACCTATGTCAAGTTCAAGTCGAACAAGGAGATCTTATTCCCAACACATTGAGGAGCAGGACTATTTTGCAGTTTACCTACGTGCCACTTCATCTGATTTAAACATTCTGGAATATTTTTGCAGCAGATATCCGAAATACATTTATCATAGACATCAACTAACCTCAAAAGTAATTGAACATGATGGCATTTGATAGACCAGGGAGAGGATTGCGATTTAAGTGATACAAATAAGCTCTAACGCTTCTGCGACAGCTGGCACGTTCTAAGCACGCGATTGGCTACGGACTGTGCAACACCTGACATGGGTTGAGACGTCCTCCTTATGTTACCTCAGATTATCAGCACAAAATTAAGTGCTTATCGATCTTCATCCTCATATAGAAACATATATTTGACTGGCCAGTAAGTGTTTGCATACTATTTCTTTTCCCCTCCATATATACTTACTAATATTTCTTCAAATCTAGTGACCTGGAAATGCATGTACGAGAAGGCAGTGTTCGGGCGCAATAATCGATTAACGATACTAGCTCACCACATAAAGAGGATCTGTGAGAGAAAAGCGTTATTTGATCTGCCAAATATAGAGTTGTCAGTTTCAGAAGCCTGAATGCCAACGTTTCACACGTCGAGCTTGCGATCGGGAAGTGCGATCCTCGAACATAAAGCGGTGTGCACTTTTGATAGGAAAGGTACGAAGATCGTTATGCGTTACCGCTTTTTAGTATGATCAGTATCTCCTAGAACTAATTATTGTCTCGCTCTGCAATTAGCCTAATTAATGAGGAAGGTGCTTGCCTGAGATGTTAGCTCGACAAGGCTCCCGAGGTCGGCTTTGTACGACATTAACTAGGAATCAACAGGGGTATTAGATATTAAAGGTGAAAGAAGTGTACTTATTGGACCAGGACCAGGGTTATGAAGAATTCCGATACATCCATTTGGTACGACTGGAGCTGTCTGTTTGGTTGCTCTGCAGGAGAATACAATGCCGACCTCGTGCGACGAGAGTGGACACTAGGATGCCACTGAATTAGCCACTACAGTAGTATCATAAATCATCTGGAAGATTCATAGCTTCTTGGATTCCAGCCGCATCATAGCGATCCGTTTGATCGACCTGAGATAAGGGTGAAAAGCCACATATGAGTTGGCTTTCCCCCACTACTACCCCGGATCTGCGTCCCCTCGTGGCCCCCGCATGATAGTCATGCAGGTACTTTAGCCGAGTTTAACCGATACAAACAATTCGAAGTACAGCCGCCGTTTAGTGGCTGCATACCGCCTTTATCTCTTTGTTTGTCCTCAGTAAGGTATGCGGTTGCGTCGACTGTTCTGTGGATCTTTGTTGAGACTACGAAGCAGTTTCCACAGCTTTCGTAGCCGTTCTTTGACATATCGAATCTCATGTTTGCTATCGAAAGTAGCTTATGCACACTCCCTTTCTTGGCTCCGCTAGCTACTACCCAATTCCCCCAGACGGCGTTTTCTAGAAGCATAGAAGCTTCCAAGCCCGGAATATGATCAGCTTATGGCGCAGCCTGTGTTCCCAATGCGAAATCCAATGCATTGACACACTGTAGCGCATTTGCGCTCATTTTTCAGGTTCCAAATTCTCAGCACTATTGTAGGTTTTGGGTCTAGTTATCATGAATTGACTTGTAAGAAAACTAACCGTAATATTTTCATTGAATAAATTGAAAAACTAATAAAACAGAATAAAATACAACGGGCTAAAATACGAATGTTATTTCATAGCTAATCCATTAATGTGACACCTTATGTGTCAAGGGCGCAAGGGGCTGCAATATCTTCAGAATAGATAAAACGGCAATTTGAATTTCCATCTAGCCGACAGATTCACCTCTGAATCAATTTGCCTTGCCACGCTGAAGAAGGCAGCTAGCTATGAAAGATTGGCGCCCGTCCCCCTATATAGCGCCAAGGTCGTATCTACTTGACCTGAGATGAAGCAAGGCTCGAATAGCCAATCTCAAACGCCATGTATTAGTATTTGAACCAATTAACGGAGATGAGCGGTATGTTCCGTCATCTTTTTTTTGGCGATAGGGCATTTAGGCTACTTTATTGGTCCATTAGTTAAAAGATAGCTTGATTTTCTTTTGTTTTTCTATTTTCTGTTGGTGCCGGACTATTTCGTACTTGTGCCACTCAGCCTTCCATATTTCTCGGACCTTTCATCTGAGCGCTATCTTCTATTATTTTGATCATTGGTCAGTGGGTTGTTGATCACATATGTGGCTTTTTCTATTATCCTATTATTATGTATTGTACTAACTTACGCCTTGTGGCAATGGTAGTCCTTAGACTGTTAGGATTAACTGAACGACGTGTCAGGATCTACACTTTCTCTCCATTGATCCTCTGCGATTGCATAATCGCACAGCCGTGCCGGCCCTGTACTCTGAACGAGAGCAAGAAGGATCTTGAACTTCTGTGTTAAGGGGAAAGCCTGGTCGCTTGTAAATCAGCTCCTAATGCCCAATTATTTATCTTGATCGGCCAAAATCGGGTTGATCAATGCACATATGTCTCTATCATATAGAACTAATGGCAACTACATATGTATACTAACGTATGCGACTTTACCCCGTATGGCCATGATCTGTGCAGCCGGATTGACAATACGACCGTCTATGCGGCCTGACAGAGGAAGTCTGCAAGGTGAATTCAGTATTTGCCCTATCTCCATTCATGCGTAAGCCTACCGAATATTAACCTAGGTGTTAACGTGGATATTATTCGGCCTACTGGAGAAGCGGACGGTCTCCGAAGGATTTCCTAGGTCGGGAAAATTCTTTGGTTGCCCGGGGGGTCTCCATTGTGTTAGTAGGCAGCCTTGCCGTTGCCTCGTCAAAATGCGAACCACCAGATTTACTTCTACTCCTCCACGAAGAGGGCAAGTTGAAAGTTGAAACTTGATAAGAAATTTCCTTTCTTCGGCCACCTGCATCAGAAGATTTTCCAGGATCGACACATTATACCGTCATTCCTTAAAAACAGATCTTGATTTTGCTCTGCACCTGCTCGGTGAATGATGAATGTGGCAGCGGGAGATCAAAGCTAAACACTCATAGCAGACTATGATTTTCAGGAATACAAAAAGGGCTGTTGTAGCCTTGCATCATTATTTCATCAGGCAACATCAGCATGTTTCTTATTTCTGATAAAAAAAAATTACTCTTTCGACTGGCTAATTCGTGTTTACAGAAGAGGCATTTATCGGTTTGTAATCCTTGGTAGCATCCTTCGCTAATACTGGTGAAGAAGAAAGCCCAAGGTTCTGCGATTTACCCGATCAGGGAAAACTGCTCTTCTGCATAGAATCCATGAGAAACGGAGAAACGGTCCGGCACATGGGGGTGGTCGCATGCTGCGAACGGCCTGTTTAAGAAGGTCTATCGGGACCTTCGAGGACAAACCAAGCCACCATCGCTGTCAACTCCTCCTATGACTAAAAATGGCTGGATCTTTGGGGGCACATTTACGCAGCTGACCCGCGTTTCACACACTTTCCAACATTTACCCTTCCCATGACCTCCGATATCGACGGCTCTAATCGCGATCCCGGTTTTATCTACCCACGCAGTGATAGCCTAATATCTACACGCAAAGGACTCCGGATACGGGCGGATCCGCCAACAATCAGGCACCCCACGCAATGATCCTAGACTGCCGCCATTCAGTTGTCGTATCACGTCAAGAAACTTAACCATGTTTCCGGGAGATGCTTGCTGCGGACCGACCAGAGTATTACACGGATGACATGCATATGTGTATGACCCCGCAATGCCGAACATGCGCAGCCGCATAGATGACCTTGGAGGCTATGCATAACATCGAATATCAGAATTGCTTTTTTCCAATGGACTTCTACCTCTGTGATACCTGAATCACTATAAATAATCAGGTGCCGTTCAGTGCAGTGCAGTGCATGTACCCGGCGACATCCCTGATATATGATCTGCTACGAGGCAATCCTTCCACAGCAGATTTCTGGATTACGATCGGTCCTTCTTTCGTTGTGAAGGATCTGGAACCAAGTCCTCGCAGCAATTTCCCTTTTCTGATATCGAAAAAGGAAAGTGCATTAAAACCCAATTTAACACGCTGACATGCGGACACGAGTTGAACGGACAGCACACCCACTTTCTCGCACCCATGGACACAGGAGGGTAGACGCACGGCTCTCAGCCACTTTCCCGTGCCACGAGGCCTACCAGTTGGTAGATAAACCTGTCCACGAGGTTGCGCCAATGCCGAGGTTTCCTACGATTGGAAATAAGACGAAGAAGTAAATATGACTACATCTTCACTATCATCCATTCCACAGAATCCTGCAGCCTTGTATGACAGGCTCCCGTCAGCGTAAGATCAATAAGACCATCTAATTTGATAAGATTGCATAATTCCCTCAGAAATCCCCATCTCACCCTATTATCGTCATGGGACATGCTAGCTGCAGCCTGGTCACTCATTCTGGAGGGCCTTGAATTTGGATTGTTTTGCAAATTTTCGATTTTGATGGAATAGGCAATGGCGTTTATCCGAGGGCCTGATCTCTATACACGTTTCTGCGTACATTGCCTTCGAACAATCTAGAATAATCAAATCATCCATAGAAGTCACCGTAGGTAGTTATAGATTTCCTAGATCCCATCTACATTGATATAGTTATCTCCACATAGGTCCATATCATCATTGAAGAACAGAGCATATAGAGTACTGAGATCAACCCCGCCCTCCCCCCCCCACAATTCATCTGAATACCCCTTCTGTGTATTGAATATCTATATATCCAGTAGAAAGGTAACTACGAACCTAAACACCGTACAGAGTAAATCGACAGGAAAGAATATCTAGGACTGAAGACATCAAATCCCATAGAGGTTATATTTCCCTTCCCTTGCTTTGTACCTTTCATGAAGACAGAGGGAACGAAGTATTATCTAATCTAAACGAACAGCACCAGATGGGATACTATTTAAGATTTACAGTAATGATGGTTTGGATCCCCCTCTTTCAATAAGCAACTACAAAATGGCAACTACAAAGTCTCTGTGGAGATATAGCAGGTCATGGAAAGATTGAATGTACATATTATAGAGCACTTCTTAGATAGGAGCGGAGAGTGAGAGGATGTCCTTAAACAAAGATAGGACGATCCTAGTTGTATAGCAAGGCTAGTGGACTACTAGTTACGATAGCAATGGGAAGGACTGAGACTTTGTTATTGACTTGATATTACTCGAATATAAGAACACGATACGGGCATATATCGTTATTATCACGCAAACCCCTTAGCATGACCGAATTAATAAATATTTCCATGTTGTGTATTGCAATCTGAGCATCTAGCTAGGGACAGTCTGGGCTGATTTGGACAGCATGCATGAAGAATAGGAGATTAGCTAACTGGGGATGAAGATGCAAGGGCTGAATTAGTGCATGTCTCTGACAAGTTTGTACCTGCCGATGATGAATAATCTTTGCTGCTTTTTTTCCCTGAGGAAAGAAAGAAGTGATGATATGATTGGGGAGGATTGGATGGTGAGGTGAGGCCGTACAGTCATGAAAATGGAAAATGATGTTCTGATGAAGCAGATTCGCGAGAAGCAAATAGATCGCAATAACCCGTGACAAACATATGCATCCGTGAGATTGGTGCTGAAACCCTGTGACAGAAAAAGGAAAAGATAGGCCCGAGAAATCCATGGGATGATGGAACAGCTACTGTTTTAGTGGAAGGGCCTGTGGAAAGTAGAGCCATTGTCGTTCCTCGATAGCATTCAGGGGAGAAGGAAAGGGTGCACGGGGAAGGTAGACTTGGACATCGATGTATCTGATCTGATAGTGGAGGATAAACCATGGGAGGACCCGCAGCGCCATGCTATGCAAACCTTAAAAAAATGCAGAATGAGGCAAATATAAAGCGTGGAAAAGAGGTTGCAGATGAATTCTAAGCTTCCTCATGCATCGTCGATGGATCTGATGCGGATAGTCTAGGAAAGGTAGATTCGGAACTAGAAATTTGTTAACAGAGCTGACCTGGATGCACAGATACATCCACCAAAAGATACTCACTTTCTGTTTGACCGGCTTGCGACACATCGGACATGTGGCTGGCTTTTTAGGACGCGTGTGGTCGGCTCGGCTCGACGGCATGTGCTGGTTTGCGCACCAGCGACAGAGAACTGCATGACCACAGGGAATCAAGACTGTATCTACGATTTGACTCAGACAGACTTTACATTCCAAGCTCACGGTCATCTCCTCTGCTTCTTTAGGTTCTGGTCTCCCGTCGTTCTGGTTGTCCAAACCCTTAGAAGGAGGCTCCTCAGCAGCTGCTTGTGCCTGATGAAAGCGCCTGCCTCGAGCAATACCCTCTTCGTAGGTCCGTAGAGCCTCTGCCTCTTCAGGGCGCATGTTACGCAGAACATGGCCCAGTTGGTAACCCATTTGTATCTGCCGGGCTAACAACGCGTGCTGGTGTGGAGTGAGCGTTGAGTAGGATACATAGTTTCCACTGGGCGGAACTGGCATTTCAGCGAACTGTGCATTTGTCGGCGGTACTGTGTTCCCTTCATATTGAGGAGGGGATGGTCGTCGTGTGTGATGTAGTCCTGGATCGTCCGTACGCCTGGAACGTCGACGAGTGTTCGAATTCTGCGGTGTGCTAGGCCCGGCCGTACTATGTCCATCAGAAGACTGGGTCTCATGTTCCCTCTGTTGAGGAATTGAGTTGGATAGATCTGGACGTGGCACAGGCATGTGCGGATTTGAGCGAGGTTGAGCCAAGGGGGGGAGTCTACGACTCTGCGCATGCTGTGCCTCTGGGGGTGAATAGCTAAAAGACATCGGCGGAACGAGTGAATATCCTTGTTGAGATACAAAATGAGGGCCTAGTGGCTGCAAACTTCCTGCCATATGTGGATAGGGTTGACGGTTGTTAGCATATAATGCTGGGGTTCCCATCACCTGCGGGGCACCCTGTGCAAAAGCTACAGAACGTCTCTGGTGTTCAAGGCGGTTGTATTCCGCCCAGCTACTCTCGAACGCAGTGCGCCATTCGTGGTTAGATACACCGCGCACTGGAGTTTCATTGTTACCAGATTCGGTCACCGGGTTCGTGGCAGTCGAAGCAGACGAGTGCTGGGGAGCAGGGCCCGGGATTTGACCATTCATTCCAGCCCAGAAGGGAGCTATAACTCTAGGGGCATTCCCGTTTATGTTTTCTATTATATAGTTAACGCAACCTATTCAATGGAAAGGAAATCGGAGGAGAGGAGCTAGAGATCGGACCTTGGGTACTGCTGGATGTTTCAGAATGCGTAGAGCTAATTGAAGTCTGCTGAGAATTATGATGAGTTTGGTTCCACATATCTGTATTGTATGCATTTGGTTCTGTAGATGTCTGCTGATCAGTGCTGTTCAAGCCTGTGGATTGGGCTGGTTCCATGTTGGTTGAGGGCATGATGCCTTGCGCGCTCTGTAAAGACCTATAAGATAGCTGGCTCCCGAGGTCTTGGAGACTGGAGAGAGCTCTGGCAATTCCGGTATTAATAGCCTGAAGTTCTTCTCGCAGGGCTGTGATGTTGTTGCAACGGTGATAGAGAGGTCTCTGGAATCCCACAGGACCAGAGGGGATTCCTGAACTTGTCAAGGTAACACCTTGTGACCTATGGTCTAAATGAAGGTTGCGAGAATAACTTTCTGGAAAAGTTGCCGTGAAATTTAGAGCCGCTAGAGGAGGCGGAAGGATATGGGAGTTTTGTCGAGCGCTCCAATATTCTAAACCAGTGGTAGATAAGTGAGTGGACACGAGTCTCAAGGGTGCAGAGGGGTTCTGGTGTCTGTGCGTAAAGAAAAAAGGAGGAATATATTTACTGCATTGGTGAATAGAAATACAGGAAACAACAGGGGTTCAACGAACGTGGAGAAACAGAACCAAGGAGCAGTGCCGGTGTTAGTACGGTTGCAATACTGACCCTGACACTTCCAGCAATATTTGGCGTAGCGCGTCGAGTTATACACGATTCTATTTCTCTCGTCGAGGATTGGTAGATAGACAGGCGAAGAGGAGTTGCAGTAGTCGGCGCAGAAGCAGCAGACAGATTGGGTTGGGAGTAAGCACCCAGAAGCGTATTTATGCACGCAAGAGGTAGTTTGGAGAGAAGTCCAAGTGGACATGTTTCGCTGTGGAATAAATCAAAGCCAGAACGCCGAGGGAAACGATCTGTCTTTTGGACTGCTGTCCCCGTTGCTCAGCCCTGCGTGCGTGTGTTGGTTCCGCGCAGAGAGCTTCGATGTTACGGCAGCACTCACAAAGATGCGACAAGGCCCTTCGGATCTGCGTCAGTAAGCAGACGTATATGAGGACAAGTCCACGGTCACCTGAGGCCTAGGTTGTCTTCATGAGAATGACCACGGAGACAGTCACATATAAACCTGGTGGTCCGGATTCAGGTGGAGTGATGACCGCACGACCTGATCAGTTCCAACAAGAAGGCCGATTTCGATTTGGAGAGCCTCAAACGGCAGAATTACCACCATCCACTAAACTTCTATCTCTATGAGCAGACTTATCTTTGACGCTGCTGCGCTGAAGGAACGAACCCACGATGGCGAGGCTTCTCGACAGAACGTGCTGTCCGGCCACGAAGCAGACAACGGGCTGACGTCCGAACAACGTTTGCACGCAAGCTGCATCGGTCGCCAACCGGAGTACCAAGACATCTTGCTCCAGGGCTCTTCTTAGCTAAAACACGACCGCCACGCGGACGGAACGGAGTCCGTCCCAAGTACCTTGTCGCTGAGTCGTTCAAGGCTAGATCCCAGTTGTGGCGCCTTGATGAGAGCCCCCGAAAATAGGATGATCTCGGGGACCAGACGCCTGACCCCGCAGCACGAGGAGGGGACGAGTCGATCAAACTACAAGGGCCAGCAGACTCTACGGGCCAATATTACTCTCAAAATTATATGATATGAGCATAGCATCGATCATCTTGAGGTCTGAACGTCCGTAACTCAGCTACGGGCTGTGACGAATCCGTGGTTCTGGAGGTCGATTCGCCCTGCTCAGCAGCGGCTCTTTGGCTGGATTCCTTATCGGTGTGACTCTGCTCCGGACCTGGATTTCCAACATAACGGGCCTTCTAATAGCTCTAAACTTTAGGTGGTTGTTTCCGCCCTTGTGCCGTTGGTTTTGAACGAAAGCGTGCCGTTCTAGGCTGACCGACGTCATCCGCCGTGGGGGCTCTACGAAGGAAACTTTGGGCTAGACAGAAAACTTGCTCCTCCAAGGTGTATCAATGGTGAACGTGGTCCGATAAATGATATCGAATTGCACTGACACAGCCACTGCTCGAGAACATGAAATAGTCGAAACGTTGCTCCACATTCATGGGCTCGACACTGTGGCTAACCGTTCGCCATCTGAAACCAAGCATCCCGTCGTCATTGACGGCACGACGAATGATGGCAAGCTTCACGATCCAAACAGAGCGGGACACTCCGGTTACCGTCAATTCTACACCAGATCTCTCAAAAGATAAATTACTCGCATTTCCTGCATTTAATATCTGGTTTTCCACGCTACAGCGGTCGTTGAGAAGGCAGCAGAATAAACATCATGAGTTCCACTCAGCACCCTATGTTCTGCGAAAGGTGGACATACAGGCAGTGGACTATTTCAAAGGCGGCCGGCTGGGATTCTTGAAAATCAAAGCTGAAGTATCCAATGATAATGGTGAGACGTTTCCAGGAAGTGTGTTCTTGAGAGGTGGTAGTGTCGGTATGCTGGTAAGTTTCACAAGAGGGTTTCCCCTACACGAGCTTATTTCCTAATCCGGACATGCCCCTCATTCCAGCTCATTCTTCAACCTGACGATATTCCCGAATCCTCCGAAGATGGAAAGCGTGTTATCTTGACTGTTCAACCTCGTATACCGGCGGGGTCTCTCGCATTCTCTGAAATCCCAGCTGGAATGCTCGACGACAGTGGTACCTTTGCCGGTGGTGCTGCTAAGGAGATCGAAGAGGAAACAGGTCTCATAATTCCCCAAAATGAGCTTATTGACATGACATCGCTGGCACTTGGATTGCTACCGCAACAGGAAGACGGTGATGAACTTCAGAAGGGCGTGTATCCTTCGCCTGGCGGAAGTGACGAATTTATTCCTATCTTCCTATGCCAGAAGCGCTTGCCGCGCAAAGACATAGATGGTTTGCAAGGTCGCCTGACTGGTTTAAGATCTGAAGGAGAAAAAATTACTTTGAAGGTCGTTCCATTGGAGCAGTTATGGAAAGAGTGTGTAAGAGATGGCAAGAGTTTAGCCGCTTGGGCCCTCTACAATGGCCTGAAGAAGGAGGGACATCTCTAGTAGTCTGGATGGGAACAGCTGAGTCTCTGCACACATAACAGAACTCGGACATATCGCGACACGGAGATGGTGATCTAGTACTTTCGTCTTATCGTGGCGACCAATCTATGATCCTGATCTACCTTGATCACTCCATCTCTCGAGCAATTAAAAGGTAAATTTCCACAAGTGAGAAATGTGTAACATATCACAGCGAGCCCTCTATCTTTACCATCCAATATGTACGCAAAATATCACAATAAAAAAATAAGGCGAACCAGGCTGGCAGCATAGTATCTCCCTCGTCACCGCACACCAAACCTCTTCGCGAGCTCAATTCCTTCAGCTAATGTCCCTACTCGAGCATCGATCGCATAGCCTTGAGCGTCGAGCTTCTTGGTCTCTTCAAATAAGTTGGCTAATGGCACGGTGAAGCACTCGATGAACTCATTGTCCTCAAGCTGCGGTTGCGGGTTCTGGTTCTCGGGGAGGGACATGTCAACGCGGACATGGACCATGTTTTCATTCGTATTGCAAAATCCTGGATCTGTTGAAAATTGATCGTCAGCCCTCTGGAAATATCGTGCGTGATACTTCATTTCACTCTAGTTCATTGAGTGCAGCCTGCGAGTTGGACACCAGTTCTGCACGGTGTCTATCCATCTCCCAGTTTGGGAGATGGACGGGTTCACAATTTTTCAATATCACAGAAATTCTATCATCACACGCAAAGCAGGTATATTATCACAAAATACATACCATTCCACAGGATGGCACTTGTCTTCTCAGCCACACCGACAAACCCCGTCTCCTCTCTCAACTCCCGTACCGCACATTCCTCGGGCGTTTCACCTTCATCTATGAGACCAGCGGGAACCTCAATAGTAATCTTATCAAGCGGGGCTCTGTATTGTTTTTGTAGGAGCAACTCGGGCCCGGTTTCCTTTTCGAGGACTGTAATGATTCCTACACCATCAATGAGCGCATTCTTTGGGCGTGTCTGTTAATGGAAACGTCAGTAAATTTTAAACTATATCGTTTTGTCTCCCCATTCTCTTCTTTATTTTCAGTTTGAATCCCGATGCAAAGAATTGATTCTATAGTCTCAACATAGCAGTTCTCTTGACAAAAATATGATCGCGCTATCGAACTGGCGCCCAGATGGAGTATCGATACAGATCCCATGGCTTATAAAAGAAAAACATCTTCTAATCACAAGAAAGAAAGAAAAGACTAGGAAGTGCATTTCCAAAACGGGATCAGCTCTCCGAGAAAGCAACAGATCATGCCATTCACCATAGATCCATTCAAATGTATGCCGACAACTGCAGGAGAAAAGAAGAGAAAAAGCTTCAATATAGCAAAATCTAATCATGAACTTACCTGTCTCTCAGCCGTCTCCCAAGTTCGTTGCACTCCCAACGGATCCGTGTAAGTGCACTTGATCAATCTTATCCATTTGGCCTCTTTAGGGTCCTAGCGTACCACATCTCAGTCAGTTCCAAAGACTCATGCATGGACATATCACTATCTGAAAACACTAGAATTTAAAAAATCCAATGTTTCACAAAAAAACAAGATAAGTAAACAAACTCCCACTGGACAATCCAGTCAATGAACAAGAAAGGAACGCGCCAAAGCATAGCTAAGTGTTTATCCGTACCAATGGTTCCCGCTTGAGGAGCTTCGACTGTGCCTCTTGTCTAACAGGAAGAGACATGTTTCTCCGTATGAATAACGAAGACACGAAAAGCAAGTCACGCGAAGAGGTCACGGGAAAAAAGAGAATATAGTCAATCGTATTTGGGTTTATGCAGCCGTGGCTGAAATTTAGAACGGAAATGAATGTGACCTTGAATTCCAGCGATAAGCGGCTCTCCTCCAACTGATACTGAACTGGTGAGGGGTGGAGGGGCTCCGGCCGTCGGCGGGTGACCTCATAGCATGCAGGGGACCTGACTTGAGTTCAGGGCTCAATGCCCTAATCTTATCTCCACTCGCCCCGCGGCTGAGTCCCCCTCCTTTCATAGAATGAATACACAGGTAGGTATAAATGTAGCTCTTTTCTGTTTAGGGAAGGGCCTACTATTCTACTGGGTGACTATCTACGCGTATCCACACTGTCCCCCATGTATGGTTACATGCTAGCTGACTACGTGGTAGTAACACAAACATGCCCATTCCAGCCTTGGATGCCGCAACCTTGCTGCCAATTTAGACCTAAAACCTGTTTCCTTCTACTTTCCAGATCATGGAAGTGATCCTCATTGGGACCTTATTTCGAAATATACTTCTTGCGTGAAAACTTATGACATAGTAGTCATAATAACCAAGAAAATATTGATTAGCATCTACTGTAAAGTTCAATACATAAAAATCAAGCGGGGAAAAAAACCGCTAATTTCATCAAGCATACTGCAAATGAAACAAGAATGTAGAAAAATAAGTCACATTTAAAACAAAGCCTTTTACGAACGACTTCCTCGTAATGGAGCGCCTTTCCTACACACACCCCCTCTTCCCCCTCCCCAAAACAAACAAATCCAAAGTCACCTGCTCAAGTCGTGCGTGCGTGCAATCCTACTGCAGATCACACACCATTAAAGTACCGTATCTAGGTCACATTATCAACGCAAGGATCACAACCACCACTACAAAGTACATATGACCTACCTACCCGATTCCCATCTCCCTATCATGCACGCACGCACTCATAATTCCTAGCTCCCTAGGCCCCTATAAAGGAATTCCTTCTCTAAGGCTCCAATACACAGCTCACATTTCAAACCCGAGTGCTTTAAAAACCAGAACGAGCACTCAGTAACCAAACACCACGATGCAAATCCACATGCTGCTCTATGGATCGGCTCAATGCAACTAGTATGTGCGGGTATTGTAAGAATATGAACTTGTGATCATGCATTAGAGCTTGCATTCTGGATGCTGCACGTTAGGTGTATGAGGCAGTTGGGAAGATCAATATCCTACTAGACTCTGTACTCTACACGTATGATACATCAATAGATAGTTAGATAGGTCGATGCGGCTACTATTTGCTTTTTCTAATGGACGATGATGGATAGTTTATTTTCCACCTGAGATTTTCTTGACCCATGCAAGGATGGAGCTCAGCGAGATAGTCGTCAGTTCGCCGCAAAATCTTTGTGGGGACAGCCCGGACTTAAAGTGACTTCTACTCTCGAGTTCAAGTTATCCATGTATTACTGTTTTTGGAATTTTTTTATTCCATTTTTCTATATAATTGAGTTCACTAAGATGTATCTAGTAGCTAATTGGAACCCATCTAGGGTCTATGGGAAACGAGATACACGAGGTTGTTCATTAACCGGCCAACATCCCAGGGATCTATAGTCCCGAAGTGGATCGTGTATGTGTGAAGTACTTTTGCGCCTTCACTGGTAATTGTCGTAGTAATATCATGCTCAGAATAAAATTTCCGATGCTAATAGGTGAGCCCGCTCCGTCGAATCAGCTGGAATAATGCAGAAGGGCTATAGATGCTGCGCTCGTCGCTTCGTATCGATCATGGCGCTATTTTTTTGTAAATTGACTGGTCGAAAATGGGGGAATCGAAGGGAATCTAGTAGATGTGGTCAGTGACCCCACTTACTCCGCCTCGATCTGCGCCAGACAAGACTGGAACTCAGTCCAGTCCTTCATCACCACTTTAGCGCCAAGATCGGACAACTGCTTGGCCATTTCAGCCCTCTTCTCATCGCCGTTGTAGCAGCCGACGTAGGCAATGACCGGAATACCCGCGCGGATAGCGCTAAGAGAACCACTCTTGCTGTCTTCAACTGCGACACATTCATCTGGCTTGACACCCAGTCTCTCCGCAGCATGCAGGTAGATGGCTGGATCCGGCTTTGAGGTAGGGTTGGGAAGCGATGTAGCAGCGCTGAAGATGTGGGTGGGGTCGAAGAACTTGTCCTGGCCAACTTTCTTGATCGAAGCTTGCACACGGCGAAGGGCTGATGAAGAGACTACTGCCATGCGGTACTTGCCAGCTCGCTGGATCTTCTCGAGTTCTTCGTTCACGCCGATGCAAGGCTGAGCTTTGGCTTCCAGCTTGGCAATAACCTTGTTCTCCTCTTCCTTGACGTAGTGTTCAAACTCGTCCTTGGGCATTTCAAACTTGTACTTGGCCTGAAGGGAGATCATCATGCCGCGGAAGTTCTGTCCAACGAAGTCCTGGATAAGCTGCTCCCCAGTGTAGCGGTCGGTAATGTGACGCTTGGCCAGGATCTCATTTGCGATGTCTGCACAGGCCTCGAACGCCAATTCCTCAGAGAGGACGAGGGTGTTATCGCAGTCGAGCAATATTTGAGTAATCTACACAAATGTATAGTTAGCGATGGGGTCCAGGACGTTCCGGGCGATCTCAAGGAATATCCTACCTTAGGCATGGTGGCTGATACTAGTGTGAAGACCTGATGAGATGTAGCTGGTGGAGTCGTCAAGAAGAGTATGGGATCTTGGTAGACTTGGGAACGATGAGGGAGGTGTGGTCCTAGAGAGGGTTGGAATGGTTGGCTTGAGTTGAAAATTAGATGGAAGGGGTATAAGGGGGGATATAAGACTCGGGAGTGGCGAGGAACAGGAAGGAGCAAGTATAGTTAATTGAATAGATCAAGAAAGAGAAATGGGGAACTACACCGCTTAAGTAAACAGGGAAAGTGATCTGGACAGTCTCGTCGGTGCCCCAAAGCGGAACTGCACGACCATGATGACGAGACCCCAGGCTGTTACCAATAGCTGATGAACCATGAAGAGGGGGAAGGGGGGTATCACAGTGCGCAACGGGCAGGAGCGGGAAACAGTGACGCTCGAGGGGTTTGGGCCCTAGGTATGACGTCGGCTACTGGCTCCGCCCCAGGGGCGATGGTCAGAATGCGTCGGTAATGGGGCTGACCCTTACAGTGGCCCTTGACTGTTCGTCCGCTTTTCCGCTCTCCAAGTGACCGTGGCAGCGCTAAACCCGCCAAAGAAGAGGGGAGACCGCCAATGATGATGAGGTGCCCTGGGCTAGACTTGAGTGTGCACTGCATTGACTGGTGCATTTCTGCCGCCCCCTCTTTACAATAATCGCCCTGAGATGGCCCTGGGTTGGCTCTTTTGTTGTAAGTATTCATTTTAAGACCAATTGTCAGCCTTCCCTGAGAGACCCGAGACGTTGTGTGCGGTCAGTCTCTCCCCCACTCGCAGAGACGTGCGTCCCCCGCTTGCACATGGAAAATTGGCTTAGCACGTATTGGTGTCCTGGATTTCCGCTCGTGCGCGCTTCTTGTTCACCAAGTGCTGCAGAAGAAGAAAAGGGCCTTTACCGGTAAGAGGCCTTATGCAGCCCTCTTCCTAGGCTTCATTTCTGCCCTGGAGCCCCCGCGCTGTCCCTGCCTTCACGGCCGTCAGTACTCCGGCACCCCGCCCAGTACAGCAAACCTTGCCGCCTTCCTATTCGCCAAAGCTGCCTGTGGTCAGTAGTTTGTCTCTTCTGGGTTCTACGAATACAACACGAGCATCCATTTGATCAAGGGCTCCGTGTGCTGCCAAGCACTCCACGGAGTGCAACGATAATGGGGACTTCCGATCCGTACCCCGTCTCCCTATCGTCCCTCCACTTTCCATCCGCAGAGCAGTCGCTCTCCCAAACACTCTCCTCTCTGCGGCGATCAGCACTCTCGGTGTCCAATAGGCTTCGTTCCATCGAGACCGACGCACAGTTTGTCCATGACATTGCTGATCATTATGGACTGCCACTGATTGCAAACGAGAGGTGTGGAAGTTGGTATCTTCCGCCCGAAACCAAGGCGGGAAGTGCATACTTCAAGAGCACGGACGGTCATACGGGCCAGTGGGACTTCAGTTTCCGAAGATTGAACCTTCAAATTCTCCCGATTGCACGAGACCATGGAGGGTAAGATATTCAGGCCTACTCCGCTTTGTCATGCAAAAAGGCTAAATGTGGCTCTCTGTAGTTGTATCATTGTGGATTCAACCCGCCGGGGAAAATGTACGTATATTCCTGGAGAGAGAACATTCCTTGCAATTCTTTCCTCTTTGGGAAGGATCCTTGTTAACTGGACAGGTGCAGTGATGCCTGACGCCCTCTCCAAGACTGTTCCAATATGGTGTGCGGTAATGAACAGGGCTCTATTTCCCTTAGAGACTGCATACCATACGGTGCAACTTCCCCCCAATTATCTAGGTGCCTCTGAAGAAAGCCAGATTGAACGGAGGATTGATGGATTCGTCCAGTCACTAAAGGTATCATTTTCATTTTCATTTTCATTTTTTTCTAAAGTGCTCAAGCTATACCAGGAAGAAGAGACTTATTCTGGGACATAGGATCTCAAATTAGATATAGAAGGTTTGAAACAGAGTCTTGGCAGGCCCATTCAAATAGCCTGGGCCAATCGAGCTTACCTTTATCCAACGGATCTTCATAAAGGAGATGGATACAATCTCTTTGTGCTGTGCTCAGCATCTAAACGGGTGTATGGGGCGGAAATGTCTGAGGGTGGATACATCCAGGGTGCTGGCGATGACAGCGAGAGTTGGGCTCACGGTCTGACTGCACCGGTCTTCTGGGAGAATAAATCGACCCTATTGGCTACAGGAGAGGAGGATTTACCTGACCTCATACAGGAACTCATGGAGAGGCAACGTACATCGAGGATCGGCCAAGAAGCTATCCTCGTTGCTCCAACCCGGAATCTCTATATCAGCAGGGCGGGGAATCTCCCGGACGAGGGTGGCGCGTATGATTTGGTGATTGACTGCAACGCGAGTCCTCTGGCATCTGAAGGAAGTGCAACAAGATTAAATCTTGGCTGTGGTTCCGCAAAGCTTGGTAGCCGTGATCTGCGAAAGTCGCTAGAGCAAGTAAAGAATTTTGTCAATGCTAAACTGGTCTCGAACCCATCACAATCATTACTAGTCGCCTGTGAAACTGGAAAGGATCTCTCAGCTGGAGCATTGCTGGCAATATTGTGCTTGTTCTACAACGATGATGGTGAGAAGCCATGTGAATTCTACCGAATTTCATGCACATGCTGACTATCGAGAAAAGGAGAGTTTGTTGGGCTCCAGCCACAGCAATACATGGATAAACAATTCATCCGACAACGTCTCGCATGGATTGTTACATCCAAACATGATGTGAATCCGTCAAGGTCGACTCTCCAGTCTGTAAATGCATTCCTCATGCAGAGACCGGATTACTGAAGTGACCGCTATTGCGGTATAACGAAACAAAATCGCCAGGTTCCTTGGATCCTATGGAAGTCAATGATATCAAAATATTATCCGGGTTAAGCGGTCCATCTACGGTACCCATATATATATATATATATATATATATAT